>APFE031106941.1:188634-231762 GCA_000404065.3 Pinus taeda | reverse complement strand
TCGGTCCATGGTTTTGGACGTGATGGTTTTTGGTCCATGGTATTGGATGCTTCGGCATGTATAAATATGTATTGTAACATTGAAAGAAAAATAATGAAAAATCAAGCTTGTAGTCTCGATTTTGGGATCCAGGGGAAAATCTCTGTATATATGTGTTTTATGGTTACACGCTCGCATTGTTTATTTTTCTGTGTTTTAGAATTCGTATGCAAGTAATTCTTGTACAGTGTTAAAATGTAGCCTTCAGGGCTATGTCCAAAGCTTGCAACCTTTTTTCTTTTGGTATTTCTCTTTCATATTTATCAATAAATAGACTTACACCTTTGATATCATCATAATAAGGCCAATCACATGCCTCAAAAATTTTGCAGCGTAGTGATTTTCTAGTAGAGACTTCATATAACATGTTCTGCCAATTTTCAAGTTCTTCCTTAGAATTTGAAGTGCAAGAAATGCCTTGTTCCTAGCCCAATTTTCCATCCACAATTGCATTAAACCAATATTCCTCCTTAGCTATTATCTGATAAATTTTGTCAACATCTGCCTCGCAATACTCATCCTAGACAGACTCTATATAGCATACTCCTTCTAAGGGGTCTAGAGGGACAATGACCCTCGTATTATCTTTTTCGAACACCATTTGTCTCTTCTTCAAATCAATTCTCACCAAATTATCAAAATCCCAATCCAATCCAAGAAGAGCTAGATAAGGGTTGCTATCATCTATAATTTCAATCACCTCGAAGTCTATAATTGTTCGAACCCCTTCGATGTCTACTATGATGCCAGGTTACCTTCCCGTATGGACAATATTTTGTTGGTTGGTCATCCTCAACTATATCGATGACCATTGTAACTTCAGTCTTCCCATTAATTCCCTAGTTTTCTTAAGTAACACGTTGGCATTGAATCCTAAATCTAGGATTACCTTATCCATATCATATTCCCTGATTTGTGTAGTTAATCTCATTCCCTTCCTCATTCTCTTCTTGTGTTGATGTAAATTATTCATTATGCACAGATCGCTTTGCAATACCTCTTTATCAGCACATGAGTCTATCAAATCCTAGATTCCTTCAACAGCCCTCTGATTCCTCAACAACTTGTGCAAGTTTGTAAAAATGACTTCAAAATACTTGGATCTAATTCTTACGTCGGAGTGGACACTTTTTCGCAATCCTTCTTTGGCATTAACTTCGATTTCACACTAGATGTTGAAGCCCTAGCATCCATGAAGCTTCGTTTCACTCCCATGAATGTTTCTTTTTCCTTTTGGATACTGAACCCAGGGACCTTCTCTGTTATCTTTCTTACCCATGTCTCTTCTACTTTCTTCTTACCTCTATCATCTCCCATCGCAACTCCACTCCTTGTTACGATGTTGGTGCACAGTTCATCCTCCCTTGACTCAGAAGTTATCATTTTAATATTTGTTGCAGGCTACCGGTTCCTTTTCTCCTACATCTTTGTGATAAGGATGGGACATTCTTATAAAACGTGATCAAAAGATTTGTAGTAGCTGCAAGTTGTAGTAGGGTTCTCACAGACTCTTTCAAAGTTTCCTCCCACTCCACAATTATAATAGATAATCTCATCACATCATCGACCAGCTCCTCCTCCTCCTCATCCTCCTCCTCATCCTTTGAAACCTCCTCGACCAGCATGCTAGCATGGCTCCTTGCATGGATGTCCTTCAATTTGTAGTCTATAAGCATCAGTAATGTGCTCCAACATAAATTCATAACTTCAAAAGTTTCTCTCATCATGGCCTACTGATTTAAAAAAGTTGCAAAATAGCTTCTTTAGGGTTTACACGTACTTTTGTAATAAATAGGAATATTTAGAGTGGTGTTGGCCTCTCATTCTACAAATATCACACCACAAACTTGATCCTGGGTTTACTGGATTAGGTGCTCCACTGGCCAAGTAGTCTCTGAACGCATGGCATTGATCCTTATAGTGGCCCTCTTCTTTGCATTTTGTACACCATACTTCTGATCTGGTTTCTTTATTTTTCTTGAGATCTTAAAATTCCAAGGTCAAATTTGCTAGCTAACTCTAAATTTGTAGTAGTCTTGCATGAGTATCTTTGATCAGCAAGGCTTCTAGCTTCATTGGAATCTCCAATGCTTCAGCTTGAGTCTATATCTTTTGTGGCGTCAAGGGTAACCTTATATGTGGCAGCAGCGCAACTATAAACCATTCTTTATGATTTTTTTGGGTATGTTAAAGCTTACTTGTCCCATTAACACCTTGAAGCATTGATCCAACTCTCACATAGACTCAATAGCCATCTGCTTGATTTCCTTCAACACTGTAATGCACTGTGATTCTAATTTCAGCTTCTTTATTTCTACTAAAAGTGATTTCTTAATATCATCCAACAAAATAGCCAAATTAGTCATAGAATACTTCATCTACCATGTCAGCGCTATTTCTCACAACATCGTGATGAATTGTGCCTCCTTTACATATTCATCAGCGATCTTTCTTTCCATATTGCATTAGTTATAAACCAAAACTACTTAGGATCCTCTGACCCAAGTCCTCTAAAGACAGTTAGCTTAATGTCATCGACCATTTTTCTTCTAGGGGGTTTACGAGGAGGGGCAGGGGGAGGGGGCGTAATACAGTTATGGGGAAGGGGATGGGGAGTAAGGGGAGTAGATGGATGGGGAATCCCAAAGATGCCCTAATTTTTCTCAACTCTTAACTTCAACGTACCTTCAGGATGGGAGGGGTAATATTGCGAGGTTGCAAGATTACTTCCTTCTTATTCACTCTCAGACCCACCTAACGAGGTACTATACTTAGTCTCAATAAATTTATTTGTTTCGTGTTCTACTCTATATCACTTTCCACTTCTTGTAGACATTGGACCTGGTTGAGACTTATTCCCTCTTCCTCCAAACATTAATGTGACTACATTCATAGTATGCCCTTTTGACACAAAAGAATTTTAATCCATAGCTTCAAATAATTTGGGAACTTACCTCGTGGACCCTTGAAAAACCTTCGTTCATCTTCATTGTAAGATATAGTCATGTCTATTGTAAAATCATTGATAAATCCTCCCCAGATACTGTCAATCCAAAAATCAACTGCTCTTGAGATACTGTTGTTAGTATTCCTGTGTCATTGTATCAATTCAAAGAACGACGTGGTAGGCTCATCATTTTTTAAACAAGTCTTATGCTCAGTCAAATTTGACACCCATTCATACATTTCACTACCAAACATCATGAAGAAGATCTCGTGTTGTTCTGTAAAGAGATACTTCTGCAACCAGGATTAGTCGACAATCGTGGATTTCTATTTTCCTGAACTGCGAATTCTAGTTCCTTTTTATCTACCCAATCTTGTATTTCCTTCTTTGAAGGATGCCACATCCAGATCCCTCAAACAGATCTTGGTCCAGGCAACGAAACCATTTTTTGGCTCCATTGGGATTGACCCATGTTTGGCTTGTACTTTGCACCAACAAACCCTTAGACACCATCCCTTTCGACAACGACCCACAAGAAGGTCGAATTCTCACCTGAGGTGGCTATGGGTGATTGCAAAACTAGGTTTCTGTAACCTTGACGGACTGTTGGTATTCTAACTACAGACTTTTCCACATTCATTTTAATATAAGCACATTACAGAACAATAATAGATGTGCTAACATACCAACTACTTGCAATTACTTCACATAAACAGCTAGAACACAAATAGAAGATACATATACAAAAGGCTTTTCCAAAACTTCTACTTATTTATTAAGATAGATATTTCAGTACATACAACTTCTTGACCTATGAACCCAACTGCAGGTGGTCTATGCACTCAGTTTTAGACTCTTCTAAGTTCTACGCACACTCAACTACGAAGCCTTTCCTTAAGACCTATTGACGGTGCTAGACCCACCAACATTTAGGGGATCACCCCGCTATGAAGTCCCAACTAGATCTCACACTATTTGGTGTGGGATTCCCACCCGGTATGATGGCCCAGTTGCCATTGTCTTAAGGATTTTCCTCAACTCTTTCTTATCAACACTGGAGAGTGATCTGCTTTGTCTTCGAGAAGTGATTTTCACGTTCCTAGTGAATGCTAGTGTGCTTGTGTCAATGGTTCTTTCACTGTAAAGGGAGAGGGTGGGAGTGAGTCCCAAGTTGGTTGGGATGAAGTCCCAACTTGGCTAGGAACACACAACACAATAGGATGTGCAAATATTCTGGAGGAGAAGTCCACACGGATGTGGCAGTCACAACAAACAAGGTAAGATAACACGTACAACACTCAGCGGATGAGTCTACACAAGTGTAACGATTGTTACAACAAGTTTTATGTGGAACGTTTGTCTTTTTCCAGGATGGTAGCCACCAAGGGCAAGACAACATTAACAGCATGTAGAACATATTTTCATTAACATATTATGTATTACAACAAGTGAAATAAGTTCATGTGTTCAACACAGGTTAAAGAAACATGCATTACAAGTGTTCAATATTAGTCTTACAACAGTTACAATACATGTGAGAAAATGTGATGGCCTATTAGCAGGCTTCTGAAGTAAGTGAAAGTTCCAAGACACATCATTACACCATACATCACTAACCCTAGCGCGGGGTGTTGGAGCCACTATTTACACCTCAAAGAAAAGATTACAGACTCTCTTGGCTATGTGGGAGGAGCTAATGTAAAAAGTCCTTTCCATGTACAAATGAGGGGGAATTTATAGTCAAGGGTGAAACTAACCCTTGTGGTTGTTAGACTACCCTCATAACTATTTGACTTCCATGACTTTTTGACTTTACATGACTCTTTGTACAACAAGTGGGTCTCTTGGACTTCCACATTACATTACATTGATTTGACAACATGGCCCACAATGGAGATGTGGACAACATGACTCATGACATGACTCAACATGATAGTGTTGGTACATTCATGTTGTTGTTGGAGTGCATGTCGAGCTGCAGTGACGCTGGGTGATGGGTGTCTTCCTAGTGTGTCACATCTTCACTTCTGCATGTCAAAGTGCAAAGATTCTTTGATGGTCATTGGTTCGCTTGATGTTGCTTTGGCACGTTCCTCCTTGCTTGTATGTTGGAAGGCTTGACAAGCTCATGTTCATCCGTGAGCACATCTTGCATGTTTTCTCGTTCGTCCATCTATGAGCACATCTTTGCATGAGCATCCGTTTGTGAGCACATCTCTTCTCATGCATCGTTCGTTCATCCATTGGTGACCTTGTCCTTCTTCATGTGCTCCCTTCGTTCATCTCGTTCGTCGTCGCGCCATGTTTGTTAGTGTACTTGTGCCTGCAGTCATTCATGATGACACAACATCATATCCAAAAACCTCCTATTCTACCATGACACATGATCATTTCAGATGTAGGTGACTAGGAGAGGCAGCAAAGCTATGAGGCAGGTTGATGGCTCCGAGCACTACTGACAAAAATTGTGCAAGGGTCACTGGGCGATGAAGATGGGCAATCTAAGTCGACAGTGACTGTCCACGAGGTCTAGCTTGGCTAGAAGCACAAACTGAGCAAATTTTTGGATAGACACTCCGGGCTGCAGGAAGGCAAGGCAGACAAAATGTACACATTTTGTGGAATGAGTGGGCAGCAGGAGATGGAAGGAAAAATTTTCCCAATTTTCTAGGGGAACAAGTTGGGCTACATGGAGGATCAATAGGTAGAAATTGCATAGTTTTTTGGAGGAATTGGCCAAGAGATTGGCAGCCAAAACTGCGGAATTCCCAGAGGGAACTAGTAGTTGGCTATTGGGTCAATAGCAGCAGAAAAAATGCAATTCCCAAGGGGAATAGGAAGTCAGTTGTTGGGATCTTGGCAGCAAAAACTGCACAAATTTTTAGGGGAGTCAATTCTGGGGTGACTACTAGGTTCTACTCTCCGGGGGGCCAGAATGAAAGTTAATTGAATCTCTTGCGTTCAGCACAACTTAGAAATACTTGCTTGGTGCTTTTGCATTGTTCTAGGTGACAGTCGATTGATTCGATGGTAGGGTGATGGTCTAGCTATTAGAGGGAATTTCATTCATCAAAATTGAGAAAATTGACCAAGTGTGAGAACAAGTGAAAGATGAAAATGTAATCTTACAAACACACACCAACATGACTTGACGACGCAACAACTCAAAACCAACTAGACACACATGTTTGACATCACTGACTGACAGTGCAAGCAACAAGCACGAAACTCGTGATTGATCGTTGGTCGACCATGACGATGCTTGCATGATAGTGAATGTGACTTTGTGTGTGCGTGCGGCAGATGTTTCCATAGAAAACATAACATGTACACACAAAGTGAAGACCCTAATCATGACCAGAACATGGTCGCAAGCATGACATTGACATCAACATGAAAAATCTTAGCTAGAATGAACAAGAAAGAGGAATGCTAAGACTCACACAATCTCACAAAGTGAACTCTAGTGTGTGCAGTCATCAAGTGAAACTCTCAAGGGAGGCTCCGAAATTGGGTGCAGGACAAAATTTTGGAGGGTGGTTGTTGTAGCTACAACACTTAGTGACACACTAGTAGAACCCCAGGTTCTCTATTTTGGTTCATTAATAGCAGAAGGCCTTGGTCTTTCGAGGAGTATTGAAATGTTGTGCAGGTTACTTCAGCTTCCCCACTTACCCCATGGACATATGTGGTTCACCTTTTTCCAACTCAATCAAACACAATCAAAAGATCAACTTGATCACAGTGTCTCGAATTTGGGAAGGGTATTTCAGCTCACGAGTTGAATATTTTTAGAGTATAAGTTTCCATCTCTAGTTTTTCATCGCTGCCAACATGCCTGGGAATGACCCTGGTGGAGTCACACAAGAACACACACAATGCTCCACTTCCAAGGAGCCTTGTTAGTACCCTAGTGGAGTTGCATGCTTCACCTCTCTACACAAGTATCCTTTCTCTTCTTTCGCCTTTGTATTTTTTAAGAGGACTGTGCATAGTCACTTATTTGAATTTGGAGTGGAAGAGAGATCCCGACTTTTGAGAGTAGAAGAGGTTGTTCTTTCAAAGAGGCATGTAATACCTCTAACATAGGTTTTCACGTTTAGATTTTCCCCTTCTTCATTTCTATTAGTTGGATGAGCTTGAACACATAGAGAAGAAGGTTGAGTACAAGCATGGGGATTCCCAGTGTGGACACGGGTTCATGGTTGGACCAAGACTTCCCTTGCAGAGGGTTCATATTTTCCATCAAGAATTCATCGGCCGAAGGCTATAAACAAGCACAGAGAAGATGGACACAAGACTGGCCAAGTGCTGCAGTGTCACAAGTCTCTTCAATTTCAGCCACATAATCTTATTCAAAATCTAGAACGTAGTAGTTGGCGGCACTTATTTCTAGAAAGAAAAATAGTAATATACCAAGCAAACAAAACAAACGTAAACAAAAATTGTAAGCAGAACAAAAAAAGTAAAAACAAAGATAGTAAGCAAGGCAAACAAGATGAAAACAACAAGCAGTAAGAAGACTATGTACATGGCAGGGGCACGACCCGACCTACTGAAAGTAATGCTTGAAATATTGGCCATTTATAGGAAGGTTGTCAATCCTCCCATCAAGTGATTTCAAATGATATGCGTGTGGGCCAAGTTTCTCATGGACTACGTACAGACCAATCCATAAGGATTGGAACTTCGTATGTTTACCTTTGTCTTCATGGGGCTTATCCCATTTCAGAACTAAGTCACCAACATCAAAGTTAGCTTTCCCTGTAGACTTCTTATCAAACCACCTCTTGCTATGGTTCTGGTGGAGTGTGAATTTTTCTTTTGCTTTCATCCTTTCTTCCTGAAGCTTATGGAGAGCATCCATCTTATGTTGAACTAGCTAGCAAAGGCTTGCCTTGGGATTCTTGGGAAAGCTGAAGTGCAGGAAAGTAGATATTTGGTGGCAGGATGGCTTCTTTACCATAAACCAGGAAGTACAGTGAGGCATTCAGAGAGATCTTGGGTGTTACACAGTCAGCCCATAATGCATTCGTCGGGGCGGTATGGCAGTTGCGCTGCTTAGAGAAAATGGTCTTCTTGATTATACGGATGATGTTTTTATTCGTGGACTCTACTAGACCATTTCCTTGTGGGTAATAGTTATATGAATGCTTTAACACAATACCATTATGTAATGCAAAGTCATAGAGCTTAAAAAGATGAAAAATTAGTTGCATTATCAAAACCAAGTGATGCTGGAAAGCCGAAGTGTGAGATGATGTTCTACTGGAGGAAGCTGATGACCTCCTGGTCGTTCACTTGTTTGAGAAAAATTGCTTTTGTCGACCACGTGAAGTAGTCAGTTGTTGTTAGGATGTAGCGGTGTTGCTTTGACGAACAAGGGAAAATTTCCCTAGTGATGTTTAGGCCCCACTGCTGGAATGGTTCGGTCACTGCAATAGGATGTAGTGGGGTTATTGATCTTCATATTTTTTTAGCGCATCATTGACAGACTGGGCACTTGTGGGCATAAGAATGTGCATGCTTGAATAATGTGATCCATTAGAAACTAACTCACATCACTTTGTGTGCAGTGGTATTTCCTGCAAAGTGACCCTCAGCGGGTCCATCATGCAAAGAAGTTCATGCACCAAATAATATGTTAAGGCTTTCAGGCACAATTCCCTCTTATTTCTAATAGAAAAGTGAGAGGGTATGGTGTTGTGCTTGAGGTACTCGTGAACATCTGAATACCAAGAGGTTCCATCTTCAGTGGGTGTTTCTCACCTTATATCATACATCTCAATCTCCTGCTCCCAATTGGGGAGCTCTTTTTCGCTCTTCGGATCATGTACTACTTCAACTGCAAGTCTACATAGCCCATGTCCTTTGATTGTGTGCACTAGCTTGATTTCAAAATCACACTCTTGCAAGCCTATCATCCAATTCGCACGTCGTTTACCCAATTCTTGTTGTACAATAAATGTCTGGACTGCTGGGTGGGGGACGAAGCATATGTAGTGGCTCTTCAGCAAGTAAGGCCTGAATTGTTTCACCGCCTTGTAAACTACATAATAATGCTTGTCAATGGTGTGGTAGTTGAGCTCTGGCCCCTTCATGCTTACACTCATGAAGGAAATTGGACGGTCATGATTCGCTTCGTCCTTCTGAGTGAGTACTGCAGCTAGTGAATTATCGGAGGTGAAGGTGTATAGTAGGAAATCTTTCTTGAAATATGGGTTGTAAAGCACAGGCGCTTCTGTAATGGCCTGCTTGATCTGGGAAAATGCATACTTTTCCTTCTTACCCCAGCTGTAGACTATATCTTTCTTGATCATGTCCTGCATGGGCTTAACTATCTGCGCATAATACAAGATGAACTTCCAGAGGAATTTTATCTTGCCCAAGAAGGATTGCATGGCTTTCTTGCTGACTGGGTAAGATATTTGTGTAATGGTTTGAACCCGATCTAGATCCACCTTGATCCCACTTTTAGCAACAATGTGTCTGAGGAGGTTCCCCTCTGACACTACGAATATGCTCTTTTTGGGATTCAAAGAAATCTCGTATCTCCGGTATCACTCAAAGAATTTCTTGAGATGGCATATGTGGTCTTCTCATCTTCTTGATAACATAGTCACATCATCAAGGTATATCACCACGCTGTGTCAAATGAGTCTGTGAAAGGCAATTTCCATGACGCGCTAAAATATTGTGCATGTGTTTACAAGCCCAAACGACATTTGTCTATAAGCGAACATACCCCACTTGGTATGGAAAGTAGTTTTGAGTTTGTCGAGTTCTACTGCTAGAACCTGATTGTATCCAGAGAAACCATGAAGAAGAGAGAATAGATGTGCCCTAAACACTGTTTGCAAAATGCGGCCCATAGATGGCATGAGGTAGTTGTCTTTGTCTGATGTACGGTTTATGTTCTGGAAATCGACACATAAGCAAATTTCCCCAAAATTATTCTATATAGGAACAAGGATGGAGACCCATGTACAATGGAAAACTTTGTATATGATCTGTGCATCCAACAGCTTAGTAAGCTCTTTGTGTATGAGGGTTTCAAGCAACGGATGTACTTTCCTCAGCTTCTGTTGATATGGATTGAACCCTTGTTTGACTGGAATGATATGTTGGATGATCCACATGTCATAAGTTTTCAGATCATCATACGTCTACATGAAGACATCTCGGTATTGTTTGAACGAGCAGACAAAGGCCTGCTGCTCTTTCTGTGTACAAAACGTACCAAGATTAACAAACTTCAGATCTTTTTCTGTTCCTAGGTTTATCAGTTCATGCCTCATGGTGAAACTGTGGGTCTTGTTTTTCCTTCGCCCCCGAAAACATTCTTACAAGTCATAAAGATGTTCCAATGTTGCCACACCTTTTGTGATAAGGTGGCATTTCTTGTTACTAGTTTCTACTTGCAAAGAGCGCTCATGCTCGTAATCATCTATCACTGCATCTTTGAAGACATCAGCATTGGCCATGAAATGTAGTATCTGTTTATCATCATTAAACATGCGTAAGTTAGTTATGTTGTCTGGGATAGCTGGTTTGTACAAAATTTCAATAATAAATATATCCCTAAGCGGTGACATTCTTGAAGTTGCATTTGCCAATGCATTGGTAGCTGCATTATGTGTACATGGTACAAAAATGATATTAAATGCTTGGAAGTTTGAGATTAGTCATCATACCTCTTTTTGGTAAATTTTGAGATGTGGTGATAAAGAGTGAATGGTGTTACGTACCTGCTATACCACTGTCTCTGGATCACATACCACTTTGAGTATGACCACGTTGAGGTAGATGGATTTTTGCAAGCCCAACATGAGTGCTTCATACTTGGCTACGTTGTTTGTGCACTCGAACTCCAAGCGACTTGAAACCAAATGCTTCTTGTTGTAAGGGTCGATTAGAACACACCCGGATCCTAAGCCATCCTATGTCTTAGATCCATCAAAGTACATGGTTCAAAACTCATTTGTACATGAACTGCTTGATGTGCTAGTACTACTATTACTACTATTGCTGCTACTACTTCTACTATTGGTACAATGTGTTGTACAAGTTTCATTACCATCAATTGGGCAAGGAAGGAGTCCCAACTGCACATCTGGTGGGGTTGGGGCTACCATGCAAGATAACACCCCAATGTTGTCTCAAGGAGGCAGTTGCCAAACATGTGTTCTGCGAAGGCCAACGGTTCATTCTCAACATTGAGCGGAGTGACATTATGTTTCATGTACCTCTCGGACACTACCCATATTTGGTTTCACTTTCCCTTGTATGGAAGCCACATGTGAGACCAGTCTGTAGCAAAATATTCATCTAGCTTGCTGGACCAATTGCTGCTAAGTAGCAGACCATATGCTTCCGGGATGTCCACAACCATTATGTTGATGCATTGGTGGAATCGACCATCATGAGATATTCAGATGATCACGTCTCGCAATTCACCAATGGTTGGTACCGATGTTTAATCAAGTTGGATGATTTGCGTGGATGTCTCACTCCATTGTGCATTGATCCTTTTAACAATGGAAAGCAGCATGAAGTTGGTTGCCACGCTGGAATCAACAAAACAATTGTGAACATTGCAATTGAAAATTTCAAAAGATAGTAGGAATGGAGGGCAACCTAAGTTTTCTTCTTCCATCTACAGTGTATTGAGCACAATGGAAAGTGATCCAGGAGGTGTACTTTCTCCCTTGCTAGTAGAGGTTTCATTGTTTGTCGTTGTTTGTCCCAATGTGCACAGAAGGATATCTTGTTGACTTTGGATCTTAGCCAAATCAAACAAATTGATGTTTGCTTGAGTTTTCTTCATGTCATCCACAATGTTATAGTCCAGAGGTGGTAGACTCGCCGAGGTATCTGAGGTAGAACGAGCATTTGTCTTTTCCGGTAGAGTGTTTTGTAGCTTGCTACTCATGGATGTGCCTTTGTCTGCTGCTGTCTTCCCGGACTTGCTTTATGTTTTCTTCTTTGGGGCAGCCAGTGGATCGGCCTTCCTCATCAGCAATCTGATCTTCTCTTGCATTTCCCCAAGTGTAGGGGAGCCCCTTTACTCCTAAGATTGTAATGGTCAGTTTGCTTTTTGGGTTTCTTCTTGGTATTCGTCTTTGACATTGTTCGCGAGTGCTGATACACATTCACCACATGCCCAGAGCTTGATGGCTCAGTGGGCGCAACCTCTTCGTCATCATCAATATCTTCCGGCTACTCCTACATATTACTTTCTGCATCGAGTGTATAACTGCAGAAAGCACTTGTGACTCACTTCTGGTCTGAACAAGAGATTTCAGGGTGATGTTCTTCATGGAAAAAACAAAACTTAGGATTTGTACACTGTTCGAGATGGAACAAAAGCTTCTATGTCATTTTTGAAGTGAACCAGTTGTTGCATGATGAGCTGCTTGCCTGTCTCTACCTAGGCAGATGACTGCTGGCAAATGTGTCTGTTTTCCGTTGTTTGAGTTTGGACACTTCAGTGGTCAAGATATTGACAATGCAAGTGAGGGTCTCAATATCAATTGCTTCCTTGTCTCTACCCTTACTCACCATTGCTTGGGACTTCCTATTTGCATCCTTGGAGTCCTTTGTTGATTCATCATCCTTGATGACTTCAATCAAGTGCGGGTCTTTTTCAACAAAAATAGCCTCTTCACGGTTTTCTAAGAGTGTTGGTTTCATAGCTTGCTTGATGAACTATGCAATGTTGGTTGGCAGTGCCGACGTGTAGTAGTCAATAGTGATGGAGTCATGAGGTTTAGTGTCTGCTAAAAACTTTTTCAATGTGTGTGTAAACATTTGATTGAAATCTTTCACTCTCTTTTCCCTCCATCTTGAGGCTTCCCAACTTTTTGAGTAGCATGGTTGGGGTCTTTTCATCAACGAACTTCTCAAGGAACATGCATTTGAATGAACCCCAATTCTGTATAGATTTCAGTGGAAGGTTGTGATACCATGCAGCTACACAACCATTGAAGGTACAATGGAAAAATCTACATGCCACGTCGTCATACCTTACCTCAAGGGTTTTTTATTGTAGCTAGAAGTTTTCCAATTGGAATTATGCCTTCACCATGCTATCAGGGTCAAACTTGATGTTCATTCTCTCCTCTTGCTTCGGCATCTTATGCAGAATAGTCGGGAGAGCCAACAATCCCTGAGTCATCCATTCAAGATTTGGGTCAGTCATCTCTTCTTCTTCATTTTCCTCTCCCTCTCTTTCAAAGTCTGATGATTCTGGCTCTGAGCCTATTGGTTCATCTCCACCTCTTCCTCCCCTGCTACCTTCCCCCCCACCTCCTGTACTAGAGTTTGATCTCAAGATCACAAGAGTGTCTTGTTCGCCTTGCCAGAAGATTGGAGGTTCCTCTCTGTCTTCAATAGCTTTTGTCATACCTTCAAGTGTGGCAAGGACTGCTTTTTCCACAGATGATACAACAACTCATGTGGGAGTTGCTTTTGACTTCCTTGATGTGCATGGAAGATGTTGCATGCCTGGGATCATTCTGACTGATTTCACGAACTGACGACTGATGGGACGGACAAAGCAAAGTTAGTGATATGGAATCTCGTGTTCAATCCTAGGAGGTGAGGAGTAGCCAATTGCAGAGTCACGTGTAGGTGAGAGTGAGTGTGAGTTACTGCCTTGACCAAATGGTTGATGAATGAGTGTGAGGGGATATTTAGCCATATACAACTGGCTTCCCTCCTTCTAGCACCGCAAATGTTGACGATGCTGGACCTATCAACATTCAAGGGATCGCACTTGTATTAAGTCCCAACTAGACCTCACACTGTTTGGTGTGGGATTCCTATCCGATATGATGACCCAGTTGCCATTGTCTTTAAGTATTTTCCTCAACTCTTGTTTGTCAGCACAGGAGAGTGGTCTGCTTTGTCTTCGAGAAGTGATGTTCGTGTGCCTGGTGAATGCTAGTGTACTTGTGTCAATGGTTATTTTGCTATAAAGGGAGATGGTGGGAGTGAGTCCCAAGTTGGTTGGGATGAAGTCCTAACTCGGCTAGGAACACACAACACAACAGGACATGCACAGCTTCCGGAGGAGCAGTCCACACAGAAGAGGCATCCACAACACAAAACGTAAGATAACACATACAACATTCAGGGGATGAGTCCGCATGAGTGTAACAGTTGTTACAACAAGTTTTATGTGAAAGGTTTGTCTGTTTTCCAAGAGGGTAGCCACCACGGGTGAGACAACATTAACAACATGTACAACATATTTTCATTAACATATTATGTATTACAACAAGTGAAATAAGTTCAAGTGCTCAATGCAGGTTAAAGAAACATGCATTACAAGTGTTCAAGATTAGTCTTACAACAGTTACAATACATGTGAGAAAATGTGCTAGCCTATTAGCAGGCTTCTGAATTATTTGAAAGTTCCAAGACACATCGTTACACCATACATCACTAACCCAGGCATGGGGTGTTGGAGCCACTAATTACTCCTCAAAGAAAATATTACAGACTCTCTTGGCTATGTGGGAGGAGCTGAGGTGAAAAGTCCTTTCCATGTATGAGGGGGTATTTATAGCCAAGGGTCAAACTGACCCTTGTGGTCGTTCGACTACCCTCATGACTGTTTGACATCCATGAATTTTCGACTTTACATGACTCTTTGTACAACAAGTGGGTCCCTTGGACTTCCACGTTACATTAAATTGATTTGACAACATGGCCCATAGTGGAGATGTGGACAACATGACTCATGAGATGACTCGACATGGCAGTGCTGGTACATTCGTGCTTCTGCTGCAGTGCATGTCAAGCTGCAGTGATGTTGGGTGATGGGTGTCTTCATGGTGTATCATAACTTCACCTCCACATGGAAAAGTGCATGGATTCTTCAATGGTTGTCAATTTGCTTAATGTTGCTTTGGCACATTGCTCTTTACTTGTATGTTGGTAGGCTTGACAGGCTCATCTGTTCACGAAAGGTCCATGTTCCTTTGTTTATCTATCCATGAGCACAAATTTCATGTTTTCTTATCCATCCGTTTGCAAACGCATCTTTGCATGATCATAGATCCGCGAGCACATTTCTTCTCATGCATTGTTCATTCATCCATTAGTGAACTTGTCCTTCTACATGTGCTCCCTTCGCTCATCCCATTCGTTGTTGTGCCATGTTTTTTAGTGTACCTGTGCTTGCATTTATTCATTACGAGATGACATCAAATCCAAAAACCTCCTAGTCTACCATGATACATGATCATTTCAGATTCAGGTGATTGGGAGAGGTAGCTGTTTAGTCAATTTAGTGTGTCCTAGATTGCTACATAAGTTATCAATCCAGGAGTCGTAAACTGATGAAGTGTAGTGCACTATATGTGCTAGACAACCCTTTTCTTACCTAGTTGTTTTCAATTTTATCTTGTTTTTGGGTTTTGTTCTTGTTGGTCTCCTAAAGTGTTTTAATGCAAATGGAAATCCTAGTCTAAAGTCTTAAGAATACTTTAAAAGATCAAGTGTGGATGTAGAATTGAAGACAAGGTTTATGCTTCTTATGATAATTTCCAAATTTAGAACTTAAAAGATCTCAAAACATGTTGTCTGCAAAATCAGAACTTGAATGAGAGTGTAAACATGCAACTACATAAATCACTAAAAATGAAGTACTAAAAAAGAGGTTACTATCTCTGTTGTCCATCCTATTTGTAGAATTGAAATCTAATAAACTGCTGCACTCAAAACCAAAGAGTAAAGAAATTGGAAACTAGTCAATGATTTCACCCATAATCACAATATTTCGTCAATTAACTTTTAAAATGGGGTTAAGCTAAAGACTCTGGAAATATCATCATATGGCATGAAAAGAATGACATCTAAATTGCACACTAATGAAAGAAAAATCAATTAGTTCATCTATAATCACAATATTTCATCAATTAGCTTTTAAAACAGGGTTAAGCTCCATAAATATCATCATATAGCATGAAAGCACTGACATCTAAACTATCTATTGGCAGACTAATGAAAGCAAAATCAATTACTTCATCTATAATCACAATAGCTCGCCAATTAACTTCTAAAACGGGGTTAAGCTAAAGGCTCCGGAGATATCATCATATAGCATGAAGAATTGATATCTAAACTATCCTAAGCAGTAAACAAATCTCACTAAATAAAAGCATAACAACTGGGATTCAAAACTAAAGTTCAGCAGAGGAAGTAAGTCTTAGATCACCACTTGATGTAAAAACTACATTAAGAAGCTAGAGCATCACCAAACTTAAAGACCTATTTTGAAGTGCACTGATCAGTATTAGTAGAGAATGTAACAAGCTGCAAAAACATGTACATGATTAGAATGATTAAAATCATAAAAAAAAAAACATGAGAAATGTGCAACTCAAATGAGAGAAAAGATACATGAAAAACTATACAAAACAAAAGAAGGGACCTCAGCTACGCAGGGGCCCTCTGCACAGCTTTGGACTAACATGTTGTTACTTCAAACCACGCTTAAACAACCATGTGAAAAAAGGAGTTTTGTATTATGAAACAGAGGAATATGTCTCTCAATTACACAACAGCCAAATAATGCTATATCAATAGTATCAAGAACTAACTATCTGCGTTGAAAACGCTTATATTTATAGAGAAAATGGATCATTGTATCTCAAAGGAATTTGTTCAGCAATAGACACGTGAACATGACAAAATTCGAGGATTCAGCTTCTCGGTTGCTATGAACAGTAAATCTATGCCAGGTGGATGTTGGATTGCATTATGGAGGTGGCCTGCAAGTGGAAAAAATAGATCCATGGGTTCAGGAACGGCTTCAGGCTTCTTTTACATGCAAGAACAGAGTCCTAGTTGACATAGAACTCTCAGTTGACCACCCTTTGACCGGTACCTTTCCTTACGAATTTGGCTAAGCAAATAGGACCTCATCCATGCGTGGATCATTCCTGAGATGCCCATGTGTCTCATTCCTCCTATTGACACCTATAACCTATAGAACAATGAAAACGGCTGCAGAATTGCGAGTTAGCTGCAGAAAGTGGCTACATTCCATAGCTAAACAAAACCTAGATCAAATAGCACACAAAATGATATAATTTGAAAGTCACTCAAATACACTCCTGAAATCAACATGTAACAACTTTTGATAGCTTAGGAGGCACTGACATGAAAAATAGAAGAGAAAGGGTTTAAGAAAATGCGTTGAAGAGAGGTAGTTTTGGGGCTCAATAGTAGCAAGGTTACAAGGCAAGATGATGGCTCTGGGCACTGCTCTCGAAAACTACGCAAGATTCATTAGGTGATGAAGATGGGCAATCCAAGTTGACAATGACTATCCGCGAGGTATGGTTTGGCTGGAAGGAAAAATTGCGCCAATTTTGGGAGGGACAGTCTAGGCTACAAGAAGGCAAGGCATACAAAATCTACACATCTTCCAAAACGAGAGGGTAGTAGGAGCTTGAGGGAAAAATTTGCACAATTTTTTGGGTGAATAGGTCGGGATGCATGGAGGATCAATAGGCATAAATTGCACAGTTTTTTGGAGGAATTAGCTAGGAGCTTGTCAGCCAAAACTACGCAATTCCCAGAGGGAACTAGCAGTTGGATGCTAGGTCACTAGCAGTAGAAACTACGCAATTCCCAAGGGGAATTGGCAGTCACCTGCTAGGATCTTGGCAATAGAAGCTGCATAATTATTTAGGGGAGCTAATCTCTAGGTGGTTGTCGGGTCTGACTCTCTAGGTGGCCAATATGAAAGTTGATTGAATCGCTTGTGATCAGTGCATCTTGGAAAGACTTGCTTACTACTTCTGCATTGTTATGGGTGACAGTTGATCGAGTCGATGGTCAGGTGATGGTCCACTGTCAGAGGGAAGTATGATCGTCAAAACTGAGCAAATTAACTAAGTGTGTGAACAATTGAAAGATGCAAATGTGATCTTACAAACATACCAACATGACTTGACAATGCAACGACTAAAACCAACCAAACACACATGTTCGACATGATTGACCGATAGTGCAGGCAACAAGCGCGACACTCGTGATTGATCATTGATCAACCGTGACGACGCTTGTGCGACGGTGAATGTGACTCTATGTGTGAGTGCAATAGATGTTTTCATAGCATGGTCGCAAAAACAACATTAACATCAACATGCAAAAGCTTGGGTGGAATGAATAAGCAAAGGGGAATGTTAAGACTCACTTGAGCTCATGGAGTGAACCCGAGTGTGTGCAATCATCAACTGAAACTCTCAAGGGAGGCTCCGAAATTGGGTGTAGGCCAAAATATTTTAGGGTGGTTGTAGCTACTACAAAAAAACCCAAAACATAGAACAAAATACTTAATGATTGTGCTCTCTCTATGATGTGATCTAATTATTTTCTTCGACAAAGCATTACATGTTCTTAAATACATTGCATTGCTACAAAAACCATGGTCCACATATCATGGACTTACAAAAAAATGAACTAAAACCCTGATACTTGTTACAAAATGAGGGGCTTCGACCCACCCTAAAGCCCCTAGACATTTCGCGGTCAATAGAACTTCGCGCACTCCACTCCTCAAAATGCGAATTTCTTCACCAAAACTAGACCAAGTTAGGTCACACCCAACAGGAAGAAAGATGTAGCCATGGCAAGGAGAATAATATTGGACAGAGTGTGAGACCAAATTGTCACAAATATCCATGGGAAATAAACTCCTTATGTAATATGGGAGGCACTAACATATCTATTTAAGAATAGGAGTGACCATAGGAAATTAGCACTTAATGATAAAATTTGAAATACCAAGATGCAAAAGAATGACATTAGTAGTATCTAAGAATGTTCACATAAGTTGGTGATGAGATTGCACGAGTTGGTGTTATTATTTTGGACGATGACTTGGTAATCCTAGCCCTTCTAGGCCTTACCAAGAGCTAGCATAGCTACCAATATTCGGTGAATGGGAGGGATAAATTACCAAATTGGGAATGCTTATGTTTTAATTTCGTACAGGAGTAAATAAGGTGGAATACCTGAGATGGGACTTCATCCAGGGGCGAGGATGAAGAAAAATTTGCATTATTTGGAAAGAGAAAGAAGGGAAAAGGGAATAAATCTCAAACCAAACTAGAGTCCAGCCAAGGGGGCAAGAAGAAAGATTTGTCCAAAATTAAATTCTTCAATTGCCATGAGTTCGGGCATTATGCCACAAAGTGTCCTCACAAAAGTTCGATTAAGAAGACCTTAGGATTGGTAGCAGGATAATATTTGGCTTCAGGGTTTGAGCTTGACTTCACCCTTATCACATGCATGGAAAGCACAGTGATGGGGAGCGTGTGGTACTTTCACTCAAGTGCATCATTCCACATGACAGGGTGTAGGGACGTTTTCAGTGACAAAGAGGAGAAATATCTCCAGATGTATATCGGTATGGGGGACAATGGAAGGTACAATGAAATCAAGATTGGCACAGAAACCTTTTAGAGAGAGTTAGGATCCCCTCTTAGACTCAAGGATTTCATTTTCATTATGGGCCTAAAGAAGAATCTCATTTATGTTGTAGTTTTGGAACACCATGTCTATGATGTGATCTTCACTAAAGAAAGGAATGCATGAGACACATAGCCACAGTACAGGTGAAGCAAATCAAATTTGGGTGAAGAACCGGTATAATCTAGATGTCTAAGATTATGCTTCATTAAGTACTAAAGCAGGGAAAATGCAGGGCAATGATGTCAATGAAATTTGGCATAGAAGACTTGGTCATTTGCATCATGGTGCCTTGAAGATTATGCAGCAAAGAAACATTGGTCTCCCTAATGGAGCACTTGAGGAGCAAGATGTATGCAAAGATTGTACCTTGGGGAAGTACACAAAATCAACATTCAATAATCGAGACAACAAAGAACATACAGTCTTGGAAAGGATCCACTCTGATGTATGTGGACCTTTCTAGACAACCTCCACTGCCAGGCACAAATATTTTGTCATTTTTATTGATGAATTCTCAAGGAAATGTTGGATATTCTTCATGTGGAAGAAATATGATACATTCTCCAAGTTCGTAGAATCCAATGCTTTGGTTGAGAAAGAAACTAGTAAGAAGTTGAAGGCGATTAGGAGTGATAATGGAGGTGAGTACGTTTCGAATGAATTCAAAAATTCATGTGTGAAAGAAGGCATTCAAAGAGAGATGACAACACCCCACAACCCACAGTAGAATGTGGTGGCTAAGAGAAAGAATCATAGCATTATGGGAGCTATGAGAGCTACGTTACATGACCAATGCCTACCTTTGCACTTGTAGGAGGAGCCTCAAGACGTTGTGGAGTAGCCACAAATTGAGGAGAAGAAAGTGGAGACATCCACTCAAGCATAACCATCCAAAGAAGGTAGAAAAAGAACCATGGAAGCTGGTAGACTTGTGCAGGATGCGAGGGAGAATGTGGGATCTCCCTCAAATTTTCACAGGAAGAGAAGGTCACTTGATCAATACACTAGCTACATGGATCTAATGACTGAGCTTGTAGAGACTAAGCATCATATTTCTAGGAAGCATTAGAGAAACTTGTATGGGTTGATGCAATGGTGGAGGAATATGAATCCATTGTAAAGAACAGTGTTTGGGAAGTGGTCCCAAGACCAACAGATAAATTAGTTGTGGGTTCGGGATGGATCTTCAAGGTTAAGCATGCAGGAGATGGAAACATAGAGAAGTATAAGGCTAGATTTGTGGTGAAGGGATATTCTCAAGTTGAGGTAATTGACTATGACGATACTTTTTCTCCTGTGGCAAGGTACTCATCCATTAGATCAATTCTTTCACTGGCTACATAGATGGGGTGGAAGATCCACCAGATGGATGTAAAAACAACATTTCTCAGTTGTGTTATTGAGGATGGAATGCACACTGGTCAACCAGAAGGTTTTGAGACATTTGAGCGAGAGTCTCATGTGTGCAGGCTTGAGTGAGCATTATACAGTCTCAAATAAGCATCCTGCGCTTGGTATATCAAGATCGATAACTATCTCACTGGTTTGGGCTTCACCAAAATTGAAGTGGATGCAAAACTCTATCACATCTTGGTAGAAGGTAAATTGCTTATTATTGTCTTATACGTTGATGATTTGATTTTGACTAGTGATGAGTAGCTGATCAGATCTTTCAAGGAGGACCTAGCAAGGGAATTTGAAATGAAGGGCATAGGTCTCATCCACTACTTCCTTGGGTTGGAAGTATGGCAAGGTGATGGGGAATTATTTGTCTCTCAAGGAAAGTATGTTAATGAGATACTATACCTATTTCACATGGAGAGTTGTAAACCCATGGAGACACCTCTAATGACCAACTGGAGGAAGGAGGATGCTACTTTAGGTGAAGAGGTGGATGCTACCATTTATTGGTAGCTAGTGGGTTCACTAATGTATCTTGTGAGAACATGACCAAATATGTGCTATGCAGTCAACCAGTGGAACCAAGCTATGGTTAGGCAAAACAAATTATTTTGGAAGGCAACTAAGCATGTTTTATGGTACCTCAAAGCCACTACCTATTTTGGATGGATAGAGGGGGTGAAGTTATATGGCTTCATAGATGTAGATTTGGAAAGGAGTCCATATGAACGGAAGATTATATCAGGTGGAATTTTCAATATTGAATCTATAGCAGTTTCCTAGTATAGTAGGAAGAAAAAATTTGTTGGTGCTTAACTCTGTAGAAGCATAATACCTGGCTGCAAGTCAAGCAACATGTGAGTCGATCAAGATGAGAAAGATACTTGTAGGACTATTTGGTCAGATGATAGATATAAATATGATATACTATGATAATCAGAGTTGCATTAAGCTCCCTTAGAATCCTATATTTCATGATCAATCCAAGCATATAGATATCTGGTATCACCATTTATGGGACTATGTGCAGAGGAAGATAATGTTTCTATATTACATTCTGACAAAGGAACAAGATGTTTTCATTTTGACAAGGGCTTTGTCAAGAGGGAAGTTTGAGTCCCACATGTGAAGGATAGATGTGGTTGATAATTCCTTTCTTACTAAGAAGGAGTGTTGAAAAATGCAGCAAGAAATTCTCAATTCAATTTTTCCTTGATTAAATTAAGAAAAAATGAATTTCCACATTAACAGACAACTTAGATGCAGTTAACTTGTGCGACACATCTTGTGTCACCCAGTTTACTAAGTAAATTTAAGCTAAAGGAGTTAGAGTTTCTTTAAGCATGTGTGGTTGCTAATTTGTAGGAATCAAAGTCATTTATTTCAAGTTGTTTTTATTTAAACTAGTTACAAATGTTGGAGGAACTAGTGGAAGCTCAGTTGTGTAGTGAAGCTTTAGTTAAACTTAGTGATCATCCAATTAACCAATCAATCAGCCCAAAATAGCTAGTGCATGAAAAGAGTTATATTTCCCCAACTAGGGTGGAGATTCCAAGGCAGTGTAACATTAGTTGTAGACTAGTCTTGAGTGTACAGGTGTTGAATGCAGCCAGATGATTAACCTTGGGAATTGTGCAATCAATTTGAGGAAAATACTAAATAATAGAGGCCTAATTTCTCAAGTAATTGCGAAAGGAAATAAGGGCTCAAGCAGATGCATAAATTGACTAAGTATGGTTAGAGCTTCTGAGTGAGTAGAGAGATAAGTTATTCACTTGCAAGTTGTGCTTAGTTTAGAAAAAAATTATAATACATCTATATTCCTCACATTAATGCAAGCAAGAAAAGTGGTTTTCAACATATTTCTTTCCCGTGGAAAAATACTGTGTGCAAATGTGGTATTTATCATTGCATGTTTGTGGTTGATGTTCTAAATTTTGAATTGTATTCCACAGAGCATTAGATTAGGTTTGCGTCTTGTGATTTTGATTAAAACTTCATGCACAATTGCAAATCTACACCATAATTTCTACAGTTTCTCCTCACAAATTTTGGGCGTCTCATGATCAGCATAAGTTGGAAGAGAAGCATCATCCAGGGGTTTAGATTTAGAGGATTTCAAGGAGAGAAGAATCAAGCTCTAAAACTTTTCACTGATAAAATGCAAATAAATCACTCCCTCAGGAAATTCATATCAAAGGTCAAAAAACCAATTAAAAAAATCCTCTAGAAATTGACCAAATTTCATCATGATTAGATCAATCCCATTACATACATATCAATAATCATACCTTTCAAAGGCTTGATGAATCTCCTTGAGAAATTGATTAAATGAATGAATAGAAGCAAATAGTAAAGTTTGATACCACTGCTTAACTTCACCTTCAAGAGTGAGGGTGAATAATATACAAACAACATCTTCATCATCGATTTCAATAGATTTACAAAACCCAAGAAGATTGGACATATGTTCGACTATGAATGTACCACCCTCACATCAAACTTGAATTAAGACAAGACATGAAACTGTTCTGCGAAGATGAAAATTTTACCATGAGATAAGTTAGAAAAACATTCTAGGATTATGATTTTAGAATGATCCATTTAGGATAAGACTCAAAATAGACTTAATTGGCAGAAGCATCAAAACTTGTTAGCGGCTTCAAGCACCGTCAACACAACCTAAGGTTGAACCTTGGGTCTCTGATGTTTAAATTTTATACCAACATCATGGATGAGAGGAAGAGTCATGTGGAATCATGTTTCAACCATTTATAGGTTGTTTGGAGGTATTGTATGACCATGATAGATCTTTCATATTTCCATGTATTAGTCATATGAATCCTTGTAATCATTACACACCTTTTGGTCTATGAAGAGAAAGCCTCTTGTATGTGACAAGGAGGCATTGGAAGCAGCAGATAACATGTACAACATCATGTAAAGATTTTTTTAGCCCCATTACATGTTCAGGGGGAGTTTGTTCATCCTAGCAACAGAAGGAAGCACATGGTATTTACATAGAGGCATGGTGTTGGTGTTGGCATAGAGTCATAGTTTGTTGGAATGGTGTTGATGTTGGCATAGAGTCATAGTTTGTTGGCATGGTGTTGGTGTTAGGTCCCTATAATATTAGTGGTCCCCCCATTACTATTGTCGTTGTATCCCTTATTGTTATTATTGTGCCCCTATTATCCCCATATTGTTATTATTGTGCCTCATAGAATCCCTATTTCGTTATTTTTTCCCTTGTATTATTATTGTTAGGTCGGCTTGGTTATATTGTGACCTCGCAGAATCTTATATATATAAAGGAGGTTTTTTCATTTGAATCATCCAAGAATTGTTCATTTGTGTATTGTAAAGGAGGTTTCCCCCTCGAAGAGGCTTATTTCAAAGGCATTGATCTTTCTTTTCTATCTTTTTGTGAGTTGGTTTCTTAACATTTGGTATCAAAACTTTAGACTCTAGGGTTTCACTGCTCCAAACAGGTTATCGTGTCGAAATAGTTCTAAACTTTGGGTCCAAATTTCAAAGTTTTCCTCGCTATATTTGTGGAGATATGATCTAAGGATGTTGGAGTTTTTGCAAACTCCCGAATTACATTCCAAACAGGTGACCTGGGAAAAATCGTCATAACTTTTGTTTTGATAATCATATTGAAATAACATAAGAAGTTTCAGAAAGAGGACAACCTCTAGTTTTCTGTGTATCAGTTTCAGGTGCTAAGGTTGAAACAATGACACATGGCACATCGTACAATTTTGCTCTACTGAACTAGTCTATAATCAGGTCACCATGGGAGATTTGGCATAACTCTTCCTTGGAGAATCCAATTTCAATCAGACTGGTGGGATTGGAAAGAGGACGCAAAGGGCTACTCCAGGTCGTGATTTTAGAACTAGGAGATCCAAAATTGCAGAGGTACATCAGATTCAATATCAAGCTCCTACAAAGTGAAAAAAGGTGTGTATTTTTTTTTAGTTTTTGCATAAGCTTGGTTTGAAAAATTGGTTTGAAGGAATTCAAAGGGCATAGTGAAGCATTATTATCGGTAATTGATGCCCCGAAGAAAGAAAATGGAAACACCTAGTGAGCAACCTGAAAGCTCTAGCATGACTCATGAAGAAGAGGAAGAAACACAACATGATATATCAATATTACGAAACTAAGTGCAACAAATTTCACTCGCACAAAAGGTAACAGAAAATAAGATGGATGGTTTAAAGCAATATGTAGAAGATAAGATGGATGGTTTAAAGGAAGACATAGAAGTTAATATGATGGTTTAAAGAGTTGGTTTCATAACAGTTGGCATGAAGATACAATTAGTTTTCATCTGCATATCAATTGATATCAGCAGTGTTCAACATGTGGCTCAACCATACTTGTACACCACTTACCATTGATATCAAAGGGGGAGAGTGACAGCCATAAGGAGAGAATGAGATTAGTCAAGTTGAGTAGTTTATGTAGATTAGCTAGGTGTTGTGGTTGTATGATGAAATCAATGCTAAAGGGGGAGCATGTTGGACATGTTGGCCTCATGGTGTTGGCATTGATGTCAATCTAAGATTTTTACCTAAGGAGTCAGATGTGGAATTAATGTTGTTGGTGTTATGGAAATTTACACACAACCACAAGGAGGTATTGCTCCATAGTCTTAAGACCATAATCAAGGCTACCATATCAAAAAATAAATGACCAAAATGAATTAAAGCGATGAATCCCAAACCATGTGATCAAAAACTAATTATGTATGCAATCCCTAAACTAGGGTTTGAGCTAGAACCTGAATCCCTCACAGATCGGTGATGGATCTTGAGTCTAGTGTAGGGTTTCCTTGCTCTAACCAAGAGATATCATCCTCCACAATAGATCTAGAACCTTCACACAAGCACCACCAAACATGGACAACAAATAGTCTGTTGCAGAAGAACGTCGGCTTAAACAATTAAAATAGACATAAAAAATTGATTATAAACTCGAATCTATAGGAAATGGAACATTAATTCATAAAATAAATGATACAAATATACCTTCACAAGAGAGATACTCTCCTCAAAATTTTAGCATGGTTTCTTGCTTCCAATATAGTAGATCCCTCGCGTAATATGAATACTCTCTCTCACACAATTTCCTCTTGGTGAGATTATTTTGGTTCATTCTATCCTCCAAGAGAATGTATCTAGACACCTAAGGGCTTGAGAAGTTAGGAAATATTTACAATAATGGACCCCTAGCCATCTCATACAAAAGTGGGTCAAGTTGATGTCCTTGGGAATGACAAACTCTAGAAACCTTTTACACATTAAGGTATTTTCCTCAATTAACTTAATTATGAAATAATTATTATCTCATAGTTATAATATTTTGGCAAAATAATTATGAGAAATTGCTCAATTATGTAATTTCACACTTTTAACATGGGATAAAGCTTACATAAATAAAAGAAAAGGAGAAATGGGATGCATTCTATACAACAACTCAAGTAATTTGAAATTAGGTTTCTCTTACTATAATGGAGCGGAAAATAGGGTTACAACAGTTAGCATTCAACCTAGGACATCTACTTGAGGTCTCATCTGAGGAGTCCATTATGTTGACATTAATGTCAACAAGTTTCAATGATTTTTCATGTCGATCAAAAGTTGATGACATGTTACTAAGGATTTCTTGAGGTTTTCTTATGGATGAGGTTGGACAACTTTTGGAAGTGTTGGAGTAGTTGTCAAGATATTTGGGTTGAAAAATAGGGT
This sequence comes from Pinus taeda, assembly GCA_000404065.3. Classification (NCBI taxonomy): domain Eukaryota; kingdom Viridiplantae; phylum Streptophyta; class Pinopsida; order Pinales; family Pinaceae; genus Pinus; species Pinus taeda. The sequence goes on along the minus strand of APFE031106941.1, from coordinate 205,122 downwards.
AACTTAGGTCAAAAGATGACAACCTACATTATAAATCACCCTAGCAAGCTTGGCATCTATTTTATAGTGCACCTCCCGATAGTACAAGGTGCGTCACTGCTTTTGAGTGGAATTCCCCACATTCTATGCACACTCATATCAATTCCAAGGGCCTTTTCCAGGGTATTTGCACATTTTATTTGGTGGATAAAATCTACTTGAGTTAATATCATTATAGAAGGTGATCATGTCAAAGGTGATGAGGATTAGTGTTGTGTATTTATTGCATCTTCCATTGTTGTTAAAAAGTCGGTCTGTGCAATAGAAGGGATTAGACAAAAAGAGAATGTGATCAACAATATTATAGAGATAGTGTGTGGAAAAGATCTTATATTTGGAGCATATTTCAGAGGATGATGGAGCTATTGTGTTTCTATGTGCCTAAAATGTTTGTGTTGCAGATTGTATTTCTCCTAGTAATATGTTGTTGATATGGAGAGGAGAGATATTACATTAATGTTGTAGTAGAGACTTTGGATCAGAGTTCATATTACTGATATGTTTGTGTTGTAGTGGTTTCATTGGAGAGTTTATTTTTGTAGCATCTTTCGATATGTTTTGTATGGTTTCTAGAGTATGTTAGTGGTTGTTGAGTGTGGTTTCCATATTGTTATTGTATGCTTCTACAAGAATTGAGTTTGATAAGCAGATTGATTTTGTGGGTTGATGTGTTGATTAATTTTGTATTACAGATATTGTGTTGGAGAGCATATATTCAGTGCTTGATGCATGAACATATTGTTATTGTGAGTCCAACATGAAAATGGATGAAATGAGGCTCATAATTGTTTGACTACATAGATCATGGATCTAGTATGAAACATTATGAAACGTAGTCCACAAGAGAGCTTGAATATTAGGACTTATAGTGAACATGTGGTGGTTGGATAGTCCAATGGTGTTTCGGTAAGACTTATTGAGAGTCGTGGCTTCCTACATGTGGCGGTCTACAAAGTTCATACAGATAGTGGCTTGGAGAGAGTGACAACTCGCATTATTAGCAAGTCGTGGCCTGCACACTAGTGGTGGCTAGTGACTGTGTAAAAGAAAAATTTTATAATAATAGAAGAAGAGAAAAGAAAAACATTCAATGGTGGTTTTCTCCCTTTGGGTTTCCACCTTACATCTAGTGTCTCTTATGTGTGAGGTTATTGATGGTTTCCCATATGTTTATTTTATTTGATTTTCTCATGGTTATGTGCTTATATCTACTACTTATGGTTCATGGTTATGCATAGATCTTCTTATGTATCATGCTACTAATGAATGAATGAATCAGGGTTTGTGATAAGAAAGGAAAAAATTGGTAAAATGGGTCATAAGGCATAATATTGATTCACCCCCCCACTCGATTATTATTCAATATTTCCAACATTGGTTCATGTTGAATGGAAATGAGTTACCTTGTGGTTGGCTTGAACCCAGAAGAGTTACAGATTTCCATGTTTTTAGGCATTGAGGTTCCTTCATAACCAAAATCTAGATTATTTTTTCCTTGGTTCTAGCTTGCTCTTAGAGTTAAGAGGTTGACTTCCATTTTAAGTTTCTAATTTTAAGTCCCAGAATTGGGTTTAAACTTCATGGACAATGTATTAAATTGAATTAGATAGGTTAGAATGGATGAAGTCCATTCCTTCCTAAATTGTGTCCATGATTGGTATAAGAAATTGCTTCAGGGGCCAACTTGATAATTTTATAAATTCCTTTTTCAAATTATATCGTTAATTAATTTGATCACGACATAGAAATAAAAAAATATAGATAATTTGATGGTCCATAGGCTCCTTGGAAAGTGTCCATCTAAGTATGTTTTTAAGGCTACATAATCAATTTTTTGGAATCCCTCAACTTTTGCAATTTCAGGGTCCATTTCTATTTAGTGAAAGCAATGCTAGAATCTAGATGATGATTGAATGCAATGAAGATCTACTCCCATCCTGGAAAATGTATTTGTTTATATTTTGTGTGTATGTATGCATGCTCCATTTATGCATGAATTGGTGCTTATTTGGATAAAGTGATAGAGGTGAGGGTTGATCAAGTTTATCCCACAAGAAGGAGAAAAAATTGACATGAGGATTCCCAATAAATCTACATAGGAACTATTCAAGCCCTTCCTCCATGTGTTGTTGGGGTATGATCTACCTTAATGGGTTTTAGCTAAGAATTAGAAACTTAAATACCTACAAGGGAAATCAACATGGAAATATAACTATGAATTAGCTATAAATTTGAATATATAAACAAGACATAACATAGCCTTTACATATAGTTGCAACTTAGGCATATGGTTGTAACTTTGACAATTAGAGGCTTGTATAGTTTATTCCATTATGTTGAGATTGGGCTTGCAAACCCCTGAGTTAGACCCTAACCACCTTTGATCTTCCAAAGAGAAAAACCAGGTAGTTGTAGTCATGTAGTTGTCTCAATTTGTTCTGAAAATTAGCCTTGCACAAGCCCAAGTCTGATGCTTGACATTGGGACATAAAAGGGCCTCCTTCAGTTATTAAAATTGAGACTTGAGGGCACCCAAATAGTGACAATTCCAATTTTAGGATAAGTTCTTAAGCGGTAGATTGAATAGCCATCAAACCAACCTATCAATTCACTTGTATGCATAAATAATATGCTCAAGTTAGCAATAATGATCTTCTTGGACTACTGATACCAACTCTAGCTTTTTTGATTGGTGAGAAATAGATATCTTGTCAACCTAGCATTCATCACTCAAGATCTTACATTGCTAGTGAAATGATAATGGTTTGAGCCAACAAATAACATTTAGGAATTTTAACTATAGAGAGAAGGGTTTGAGCCAACAATATCATTGAAGAATTTTGATTTAGAGAAGAGTTAGAGCGAGTTAATATCACTAGAGAATTTGGATTTCAAAGCAATATTGGGTAGAATGACACCCTATCACTCAGGAATGAAGATCTAAGCTTGATATGGGAGACGTTGAGGTAGGAAGGATCTGGATAATGAAGAGAAAAGAGGGAAGGAAAAATCACAAAGTTGAATTAGGATCTGGCATGTTAAACTCTTAAGCCCAATAGTATAATGAAACATGGGGAGTTGAGCGCCAATGAGCATACCCAATACCCAATGATAGGATTGGAAAGTGATAGATGATCATGACTGTAGTTTAGGGATATAAGTATAAAGACGAAATGTTTTTTTACCCCCATTCCTTTAAGGGCATCAAAAGGGTTTGGTTATTTACAAATTGAACCATCTGTCTAAGGCATGATGCTAATGAGGAAGCCATGGGTAACAAGTACAAAGCTAGTTCAGTCCCACAAAGTTACTAACCAATACTATCGTTAATAGTTGAGATGCCTTCCATCTAGATATTTGAAGAAAGAGAGAGAATTCCACAAGAATTTCCTTGGAAAAAGAAACTCATATTATTTCATGAATACAATCAACAAGCTACATAAATAGCTTATCCTCATGATTTTCATACATGTAAGTGCAGTTCACTTAGGCGTGTAAATGCCTCTCACTTTTCATGTTATAAGTTTTTGTTACTTTGAAAAATATTCTTATCCTACCTTTTATTCTCAAAACTCCTATAATTATATTAGTAGTACCATTTGGATATATTACACATTATAATAGGCCCATTATTCAAGATAGGTGGTCATATGATATGTATAGTTAATTATGTGAACTATTTAAATTGACCAAGTTCTTAGATTTACATTATATTTTAAGTGCTATGAGAAATATATTTCTATTATATATTTATTTTAATGTCAATATAATCATTTTAAAACCATTACTTGTTGCATGGATGCTATATATGTGAGGTTATGTGTCTAAGTATTATTTTTATATTTATATAACTTGAAACTTTGTTTTTTTATATATGTAAAACTTGACATTCCCTTTATACGTATCATGAATATGAATCCATAACCAAAACCACTGAGGAGGATACTAAGCAACATACCCATATCCTTTTATAGAAAACAAACATTATTATTTTCTTAACACAATAACTTTGAAATCTCCTAAACACTTAAAATTTTCATCTTTTGCTTTATAGTTTTAAATTTTTATGGTTTATATAAAATTTCTATATAAAATTACTATGAGTATTGGAAATGCTTAAAAAATTATTTGCAATTGAGTATTGGAAATGCTTAAAAAATTATTTGCAATTAAGTAATGATTTGATTTGTCAATTTTGTAGGAGATGTACAAGTTTCACATCTCCCATATTAAAATGAATATTAAAGAGTAATTGAAATGATAAAAAATGACTTACAATTAATTAATGATTTGTTAATTTTGAAGAGGAAATGTGCAAATTGCACATCTCTCCTCATATTAAAATAAATATTTATATTTTATGGATTTAAAATTAAAATTCATAACTATGTGTATACCAATCACAATTTTTTACACATATTACAAAATGAATATTCCCATCATAAAAGTATAATAAGATATCATTCTAATAACTAAATCAATCACTGTCCAATTCCGTGCCATTTGTTTTCAATATTTTTATGTATACTTCCACTTTCATTATGTTTCCATTTTGTACTATAATATTAAATCTCCTCTGTCCTTTGAGCTTCACTCCACTGTATTTTTTATTATTCGACGACCTTATGAAAAGGCTATTTAGAGTAAATAACTCGAAGTTGATGAGGAAATGATCACAACGCCTTATAGGCTATAGCCATCATGTGGCCTCATGCTAACAAGGGGCTTTTAGAAATTTTAAAAAATATATAAATAGACAACATGATGGTTTGGTTGCCACAAAATTCCAATTAAAGAAGTCATATATGTGTGACAATGGAACACTCAAAATGTGAATCAGATTTTTTTGAATATAGCTAAAGTCACCTAGGATTACACTTCCATCATGACATTATATTTAATAAAGGAACATTAGTTAATTTAAGTTATGTTTATTGGTATGGAAGAATTAAATTAATCAACCCTCTATAGATGTGAATCATGAGCCCTAGCATTGCACTCCCCTATGGACACCATATGATGATGTGTACTATGGTTAGTTTGGAACAGGGACCTAATTGATTATAACATGAATACACTAATTTTTAAATACAAATTAATTATAGTTTCATATTAATTAAACATGATCCGAGTTCCTACATGGCAAACATAATACAAAGATCAAGCAACTAAGACCATAGTTATTGGATGGAAATGACCATAGCTAAATCCTTTTTTCGAAGTGTGCTGCATGCAGGAAGGAGTGTAGTTGTTGGAAGTAAAGTGTGCTCCATGCAGGGAGGAGTGAAATAAATAATCAGTTATAATGTTCTTTTTGTTAAGTATGAAAGGAGAATTTATGTGTGAGTGGATGACTTTATAAGTTAAAAGTTGAATTAAATTGATTTAATATTAATGTTTAAATAGGAGGAGATTCCATAATAAAAATTAAAAATTAAAAAGAGGTTGTAATTTTATTAGCTTTATTTGAATAAAAAATGAAAATAAATAAATAAAGATGAGAGTCGTCAAAGGTTTAAAAGGACAGGAAGAATGGTATCTCTGCAATTAGTAAACTAAGAAATGAGGAATAAATCTATATTTTAATTAAATTTTTATAATTTATATTAAGAAATGAGGAATTTAATTTATATTTTTCATAATTTAAATTATAAAAGGGATTTATATGATATGTTTATTTACTTAAAATAAATAATGAGATAAAGAAATTTATAATAAAGTTAAATATAAAAAAAAAAAAATTAAGAAAATTAAATAGGAAAAAGTTAAAATTTATAATAAAATATCTAATGCATTTTTTTAATAACATGTATATTATTTTCATCTTACAAAATTTTAATGCATGTATTTTATATATAAAATAAAGTTATAAATACAATATTTACAAATTTTTATAATTCAGAATCCAATAATCAAATAAGTTATTCAAACTTTCCATACAAATCTAAAATATTAATATTTATCATCTAAATTTAACTATTAGATAGTATATGATGCAGGAGCATCTAGCTCACCATGATCAGGTGAAGTCTCTGCCAGGTTGGAAGGTTGTTGATTATCTGGATTGTTTTTTTTTTTTAGTACATGAGTTCATAAGGTAGGATTTTTAATTTGTTTTATTTATGAGTTGTTATGTTAAGTCAAGGTTAAATGGACAGTTAGAATTATTATGGTCCAAACAATAATAAAACAGTAATTAGGAAGTAATCTGTCAACTTAGAAGGGAAAAGACAAAACTGTCTAAATAAATCTTGTAATGTCAACCGAACTGTGCTTATCAACCATGTCATGACTATCCAACTGAAATCCATGACAGTTTCAATTAACTGTAATCAACTGTAATAAAAAATGTATAAGAGTAGAAATGTAAAACAAAAGCAAGGTTCAGCAATTTCATATTGGAAGAAATAAAAAGAAACAGAGACGGATCTTTTTCTGATAGTATCCATCTGCATTCATTGCCTAACTCCTGTAGCACTGTAAATTTCATTTATCGAGTTAATAAAGAGTTGTCTTAACAAACTATGAGCGACCACGGGAGGTCGTGACCCTTCAGTGTTCTCGTCTAACAAACAAATCATTTCAAGTTCAAACCAATGTTCGTATACAGAGTGGAGGACCAACGAATGGAGCGATAGTCCGAGGACTAAAATACCATCAACGACCGAAAGCAACAGGAAACGAAGTGCGAAAGAACAAACCATAACAGAGGTATTTCACTAAACGATTTTCTATAATTTATACAAGTTTAACAGTAATGACAAAACCATAACATCCTTGTTGCTGACGGAGACATATACATACATATTATATTCTTTGATATATTAAAGACAATTGCCATGTCCGGAGTGGACAAACCCTAGTCTAGGGTTTGGGAACAGTAACCCATAACCTTTTCAAACAAATAGTCATTATAACCAGACCGAAATTTAGCTTTCGAAAGGGACATTAACCACAGACAAAAAGCAACGAACAACAACTATCAACTCTACAGAAACTCCAGAACCTTAACAGCACATTCACAAATTGAAGAGACAGAGCCTACCGGCAAGGTTCGCCACCTTGGAGAAGTTGAAACCCGGAAGAACCCGCGTACCCAGGTCGAGTCGCAGACCTGTACACATAAATGAGCATTATCATTATACATGCATAGCAAAAGAACTGGAGTCGAAACCCGCACAGAAACAAAAGGGTTTTCATACCTTACTTGAGTAAGCAGACCAAGGCTCGAGGAGAAGAGTCGTTACCAAGAAAACCAATAGAGCTGAGGCAAAAGGAACGTCGCTGGTTAGCATCAACACAACGAAGAGGCCGATTTGAAACAAGGAAGGGTTCAATACATGTTCAGGGCCGTGGAAAACCACCGAGTTGCTACCTGAATCCAAGCCATCGAGAATTGACATCATTTTATACACAGAGCAGTAACCAGGGACAACAAAAATACCAGCACAAGTGACCAAATGAAGGCAGAAGCAGAGGAATAATAGCGAGGAGTAGTTACCAGATGGGACCAGATTTCACAACCATACCAAAGTAGAACAGCAAGACAAGACAAGAAACCTTACCGGGCGAAAAGGAGCCGAACGAGCACACTAGAACCAAAACAGCATCGAATCACTGGAGAAAGCCTTCAACGAGCTTAAAACCAAGTTGGACAGGCTGATATACCCCCACAGACATATCTGGAGGTGAACCAAGAATCGCCATACTCACCAGAACAAGGATCACACAGAATAGTCCTCAAACCCTCGCAGCAACCTCACCGGCGAACAGAATAGTCTCGAATGACCGAGAAGCAAAGTGTTTTGGCCAAAGAACAGGTCGAGAAACCAGGCCCAAGGTGAGTGGGTAGAAAATAAATGTAGCATTAACTTGTTCCATCGACCAAAACAAATATCAACGGACCAACTTGCATGCAAACAATAAAAACATTCCCAACAGCTAACACGTCGTAAGGGCCAACAAGCGAACGTAACTTTCGAACACATGGAGTCGCGGGCCAGTGTGGCTGGGCTACATCAAAGTGGTATCAGAGTGATTATTTATGTTAGTAGGAGGAATGGAGAGAGGAAGGTGATGTCGTCGCAGAGGTGCTTGACGATTGGCAGAGGAAGGATTGAGAGAGGAGATCAGAATTCTTGTTGCCCGTTTGGAGGTAGTAGAGGTAGGTAGATGAAGAGATCTAGAAATGGGCGATGCTAGTGAAGAGGAAGTTGAAGTAGCAGCAGATGGACCAGAAGGTGAATCCGCAGAAGTGAGATGGCTGAGATTTGTTTTAGTAGCAAGTAGTAAACCCAAACTAGAACTCCTGACGTATGACGGCAGCCTGTCTATCAAAGTTTTATTGGATTGGATTAGTGAGATGGATAAGTACTTTGAGTGTGTGGAAGTCAGCGAAGATCGTAGAGTCAAATTCGCTACGACGAAATTGAAGGGACATGCAACCCTATGGTGGGACAGTGTCCAGAACGAGAGGAAGAGATTGAACAAGGCACCAATTAAAACCTGGTCAAGAATGGTGGCAAAGTCAAAGGGCAGATTTCTGCTGAGGGACTATCAGATTGCATTGCACAAGTAGGTGCAGAATCTGAGATAGAAAGGATTGACGGTAAAGGAGTACACGAAGGAGTTCTATCGAGTGAATTTGCGGGGTAGATATACAAAGGTTACAGGAAAAAGAACAGCCAGGTATGTTAATGGGCTGAGGTTAGATATTTTGGATGAAATCAGTATTTTTTTCCGAACAACACTGAGGAAGCATATCAGAGTGCGATAAAGGCTGAGGAGAAAATTACCAGAAGGCAGAATGCCCGGACAGGACGAGGAGCTAGCAGAGGGAAAGGCCAGTCCTATGGTAGGGGCCGAACTGCTAACAGCAATGAGGAAACTGGCAGTTCAAAAACTTCTGGATTAGCAGATAAAGGTGACAGTGCAAGAGGCGGTAGGTCATCCTAGCGAGGCAGGGGAAATGGCCGAGGTAGAGGGTTTGGTTATCAGTGTTATAGGTGTCATAAATGGGGGCACCGCTCATTTGAATGTCCAGAAGCAGATCCATCTGGACAGTGGGGTGCGTATGTGGCGCAACCAGAGGAAGCAGCAACACCTCCTCTAGAAGCAGAGAATGCTCCAGAGACGGGAGAAGCTTTGGTGCTGCACAAGGTGTTGCTAAAACCAGTCAAGGAGGTCACCAAACAGACGCAGCGGAAGGCTTTGTTCAGGATGATTTGTAAGTCACGAGGTAAATGTTGTAAGTTAATTAGTGACAGCGGTAGCACTGATAATTTAGTGTCCATAGAGATGGTGGAAAAATTGGAGTTGAAACGCTCGAAGCATCCCAATCCTTACAGAGTTTTGTCGCTACAAAAAGGCCATCAGTTGTTGGTGGATGAACAAAGCGAGGTCAAGTTTCAGATAGGTAGATATAAGGACAAAGTTGTTTGTGACATCATGCCGATGAATGTATGTCACATACTGTTGGGCAGGCCTTAGCAGTATGATAGGAAGGTGGTACACGATGGATTGACAAACTGTTACAAATTCGTGAAGGATGGAATCAAGCATACACTTGTACCCATCAAAGAAGAAGGGACAGCAGAGACTAGTGAGCCAAGAACATTGTTGGTCAGCGGACAACAGTTTTTAAAACAGGTTGAGGACAATGAGATAGGTTATGCAATTGTAAAGAAAGCAAGGACAATATTGCTGCATACAGAGGTATCAGATTTACCTACAGAGATCCAGCAAATGTTGGAGGAGTTCACAAACATAGTTGTGGATGACTTGTCGGACAAGTTAGCCCCCAAAAGGAGCATAAGTCATCACATTGACTTCATACCCGGAGCCAGTTTGCCGAACAAAGCGGCATACCAAATGAGCCCCAAGGACAATGAAGAAATTAGGAAGGAGGTGCAAGAGCTGTTGGACAAGGGATTGATAAGGGAGAGCTTGAGCCCTTGTGTCGTTCCAATGATCCTCCCTCCCATTAAGGGAGGAGAATAGCAGATGTGTACTGACTCAAGGGCCATCAATAAAATCACCATCTGGTACAAGTTTCCATTGTCGCGAATGGATAATATGATGGACTGTTTAAGTGGGGCAGCTTATTTCTCTAAGATAGCCTTGAAAAGCGGGTACCATCTGATTCGGATACGAGAAGGGGACGAATGGAAGACAACCTTTAAGACGAATGAAGGGATATACGAATGGCTGGTCATGCCATTTGGGTTGAGCAATGTGCCCAGTACGTTCATGAGGTTAATGAATGACATGCTGAAGGAGTATATTGGAAAATTTGTAATTGTATACCTGGACAACATCCTAATTTTCAGCAGGACAAGGGCAGAACACCTTCAACATGTGCGTAAGGTGTTGGAGAAATTACAACAGAATAAACTGCTAATAAACCTGAAGAAATGTACTTTTCTGCAGAAGAAATTGATTTATTTGGGGTTTGTAATAGCAGAGAATGAACTAAAGATGGATCCGGAAAAGGTGGCAGTGATAGTGAATTGGCCATCTCCGAAAAATTTGTTCGAGGTACGTAGCTTTCACGGATTAGCAAGTTTTTACAGGAAATTCATAAATAATTTTAGCGAAATTTGTGCGCCAATGCTAGATACCATCAAAAAGGCTAGCCAACCTTTTTGATGGACAAAGGCAACAGAGAGAAGTTTCCAGTTGTTGAAGAAGAAGATTACTAAGAGGCCAATCCTGAAATTACCTAATTTCAAGAAGTTACTTCAGGTTCGCTGTGATCCCAGCGGGACAGCAATTGGAGCTGTACTCAGTCAGGAGGATAAGCCTATAGCGTTCTTCAGCGAGAAGCTGAACGAGAGTAGACAGAAATACTCATTGTATGATAAGGAGTTCTATGTTGTTATACAGGCATTAAAACACTGGAGGCATTATCTATTGGGAAATGAATTCATGTTGTTCTCAGATAATTCTGCACTACAGTATGTAATACAGCAGCACAAGCTAAACCACAAACACACCAAATGGGTGGAGTATTTGTAGAGTTTCAATTTCGTATTGAAACATATTAGCGGGCAAGCAAATAAGGTAGCGAATGCGTTGAGTAGGAAAGCTCTACCTCTGCAGGAAAGCACTGTACAAGTGCTAGGTTTTGAGCACTTACAGGACTTATACCAGACGGATACAGATTTTAGGGAGGCCTATGAGGCATGTCAAAACCCTTTAGTGAGAGATAACAGTCCTTGGTTGGACTACAATCTATAGGAAAAGTTGTTGTTTAAGGGAGGACAGTTGTGCATACCTGACTGCTCGATGAGGGAGAATATTATTCGCAAGAAGCATAGTGGAGGTTTGGTCGGACATTTCAGCATGGATAATACCCTCGAGCAGCTTAATCATTTTTATTTTTGGCTGAAGATGCGGAGAGATGTACAACGGTTTGTGGCCAGATGCAAAGTGTGCCAATTAGCAAAGGGTCACAGTCAAAACATAAGATTGTATACACCGTTACCTGTTCCAGGCAGACCATGGGACTCAGTCAGTTTGCACTTCGTCTTAGGTCTACCGAAGATGCAGTAGGGATACGACTCGGTAATGGTAGTGGTGGATAGATTCTCGAAAATGGCATATTTTATACCTTGCAGGAAAACCAGTGATGCCACCCACGTGGCCCACTTGTTTTTCCATGAGATTGTCAGGTTACATGGATTGCCTAAATCTATCCTTTCGGACAGGGATGTGAAGTTCACAGGACACTTTTGGCATACCTTATGGAAAAAAATGGACACACAGCTAAGCTACAGTTCTGCATATCACCCGCAAACCGACAGGCAAACAAAAGTTGTAAACAGGAGTCTGGGAAACCTATTACGAAGCTTGGTCGGGGAGAATTCGTGGATGTGGGATCGAGTGCTAGCACAGGCAGAGTTCGCTTACAACGACTCGCCTAACCGTAGCACAGGTTTCAGTCCATTTCAGATCCTGTACGACATGCATCCTCACGGAGTGCATGAACTGCGGGACCTTGGATTGTAGGAAAGGCAAAGCGCAAACGAAGAAGATTTCACTAACGCGATGAGAGACTTGCATGAACAGGTGAAAACGAAATTACATGACAGCAGCTTAAAGTACAAACAGAACGCGGATTTGAAGAGAAGGGAAGTACATTTTGAAGTGTGGGATGAAGTCCTTGCACATTTACACAGAGAACGCTTCCCCAAAGGTACACACAATAAATTGAAGTATAAGAAGATAGGGCCTTGGAAAGTTCTTTGGAAGTTTTCGGCGAATGCCTACAAAATACAGTTGCCACCCGAAATAGGAATTTCACCTATCTTTAACGGAGCAGACTTGTTCCCTTACACGACTGACCCAGAGGAAAAGGAAGAAGATGGAACCACGCGACCTACACGAAGTACCTAGGAAGACGGAGAAGCTTGGAAGAGACAGATGCCTTACGTTCAACCTCCCGAGATCAAAAGCATCCTCGAAACTTAGGTGGTTAAACGAACTCGACGGAAGGAATATATGTAGTACGTGGTCAAGTGGAAGAACCATCCAATTGAGGACAATTCATGGCTTGATGCCAGGCAAATTGAACAGACAGGAACTTCAGTCGAGAAGCTCATGGGTTGTAGCCATGATCTCTTTTTGCCTCGCAAGCCTGATGTAGGAGCATCTAGCTCACCATGACTAGGTGAAGTCTCTACCAGGTTGGAACGTTTTTGATTATCTGGATTCTTTTTTTTTTTTTTTAGTACATGAGGTCATAAGGTAGGATTTTTAATTTGTTTTATTTGTGAGTTGTTATGTTAAGTCAAGGTTAAATGGACAGTTAGAATTATTATGGTCCAAACAATAATAAAACAGTAATTAGGAAGTAATCTGCCAACTTAGAAGGGAAAAGACAAAACTGTCTAAATAAATCTTGTAATGTCAACCGAACCGTGCTTATCAACCATGTCATGACTATCCAACTGAAATCCATGACAGTTTCAATTAACTGTAATAAAAAATGTATAAGAGCATAAATGTAAAACAAAAGCAAGGTTCAACAATTTCATATTGGAAGAAATAAAAAGAAACAGAGACAGATCATTTTCTAATAGTGTCCACTGCATTCATTGCCTAACTCCTGTAGCACTAAATTTCATTTATCGAATTAATAAAGAGTTGTATTAACAAACTGTGAGCGACCACGGGAGGTTGTGACCCTTCAGTGTTCTCGTCTAACAAACAAATCATTTCAAGTTCAGACCAATGTCCGTATACAGACTGGAGGACTAGCAAATGGAGCGATAGTCCGAGGACTGAAAAACCATCAACGACTGAAAGCAATAGGAAACAGAGTGTGAAAGAACAAACCATAACAGAGGTATTTCACCAAACGATTTTCTATAATTTATACAAGTTTAACAGTAATGACAAAACTGTAACATCCTTGTTGCTGACCAAGACATATACATACATATTATATTCTTTGATATATTAAAGACAAGTGTCATGTCTGGAGTGGACAAAACCTAGTCTAGGGTTTGGGAACAGTAACCCATAACCTTTTCAAACAAACAATCATTATAACCAGATCAAAATTCAGCCTTCGAAAGGGACGTTAACCACAGACAAAAAGCAACGAACAGCAACTATCAACTCTATAGAAACCCCAGAACCTTAATAGTACATTCACAGATTGAAGAGCCAGAGCCTACCGGCAAGGTTCGCCACCTTGGAGAAGTTGAAACCCGGAAGAACCCGCGTACCCAGGTCGAGTCGTAGACCTGTACACATAAACAAGCATTATCATTATAAATGCATAGCAAAAGAACTGGAGCCGAAACCCACACAGAAACAAAAGGGTTTTCATACCTTACCTGAGTAAGCGGACCAGGGCTCAAGGAGAAGAGCCGTTGCCAAGAAACCGACAGAGCTGAGACAGAAGGAATGTCGCTAGTTAGCATCAATACAACGAAGAGGCCGATTTGAAACAAGGAAGGGTTCAATACCTGTTCAGGGCCATGGAAAACCACCGAGTTGCTACCTGAATCCAAGCCACCGAGAATTGACATCATTTTATACACAGAGCAGTAACCAGAGACAACGAAAATACCAGCACAAGTGACCAAACGAAGGCAGAAGCAGAGGAATAATAGCAAGGAGAAGTTACCAGACGGGACCAGATTTCACAACCATACCAAAGCAGAACAGCAGGACGAGACAAGAAACCTTATCAGGGGAAAAGGAGCCGAGCGAGCACACCAGAAGTAGAGCGACAACGAACCACCGGAGAAAGCCTTCAACGAGCTTACAACCAAGTTGGACAGGCCGATATACACCCATAGACATACCCGGAGGCGAACCAGGAATCGCCATACTCACCAGAACAGGGATCACACAGAACAGTCCTCAAACCCCCACAGTAACCTCACCGGTGGACAAAACAGTCTCAAATGACCAAGAAGCGAAGTGTTTTGGCCAAAGAACAGGTCGAGGAACCAGGCCCAAGGTGAGTGGGTAGAAAATAAATGCAGCATTAACTCGTTCCATCACCCAAAACAAATATCAACAAACCAAATTGCATGCAAACAATAAAAACATTCCCAACAGCGAACACGTCGTAAGGGCCAACGAGCGAACGTAACTTTCAGACAAGTGGAGTCGCGGGCCAATGTGGCTAGGCTACATCAGTATATTTAATATAAACTTTTAAAAAACATCCAAACTCGTTAACTAGTACAAAACATCATATCAAATAGTATTGGAAATAGTTCTTGGAATGAGTGATGGATAATTATTATTAAAAGCTAACTCCGGTTTATTTGTTGTGTACTCAATATTAATTTGAAGTATTCCAATTATCATTGTCCATTTTAGGCTCTATGGGTCACTTTAACTTATTTAAACTAAAAGTATAATATGAAACTTATTAAATTGAGGAACGTTGAGATCAATGGGTGAGGGTTAGTTGTTACATCATCTCACATGACACTTCGCAAATAATATAGCTTGTTTTTTGTCATGAACATATGTAAATAAATCGTTGGCACTAAATCTCATTGAGTTTATATTGAAAACCAAACACTTCTTATTCACGGTATAAAGATCCTCACCCTAAAAGCATTTAAGTTAAACCAAATATGTTATTTTTATCTTTACCTCAATTTCTTTATACATATATTTACCAGCATAGTTAGATCCAAAATTAAAGAACTATTATATGTTATAAAAATTGTAAACGAAGAATTCATTTATTGTTTTTGAAATATGATATAAAATATTATATATAATTGTCTAAAGGGATTTAATTTAATGGTGGAAAGCGAGGAGTTTTTCAGCAATAAGCAAAGTGTAATTACCATGAGGTCTTAACTTGAAGTTATTGGAGTATCTTCAAGTAGTGATTGAATGTATAATTGCACCCAAAAATATCAAAAAGATGATAAATAATGAACATGTTGCTCTCATGGTATCTTTTCTATCATCATATATATGCTCATGGAGCGGAACTTGTCACAATGTTATCTTTTCTAACACCATATATATATATATATGCTCGAGGTGTTACAAAGTTGTAGAAAACTGTGTAGACCAAGGTAATATTGCATCTGGTAAAGATCAAAAAGATGATAAATACTAAACATGTTGCTCTCATGGTATGAGGATGGGTGGAAGTTGTCACAATGTTGGTTGACATAAGAGTGTGAGGTGGGCACAATGACAAATAAATTGATGCATTGTTGAAAGTTGTTTTTATGTGGCATCGTATTAAGTGAATGTGTTTGGTCCCTATAATCTTCATCTAAATCTAAATGGGGAAATGAGGAAATGCCAATAAAGATAATATTAAGAAAAGTCTTTTGGTAGAAATCATATAAGAGAATTTTTTGGCCAACACTTCTCGAACCAACAAGTGTGGTTCATCATCAAAACCATAACCAAAGATAAAATTATTTATTAGATATTTTTTTATTATAGAATTTCTTATCAATAATAATAATAATAATAATGTAATTTATTATAAAATATTAAATATAATAATCTGGTAGTTAGATGTGCTGTAAAATAATTTAATGAAAAAAATGTATTATAAATATTATTAATTTTTTTTTCAATATTATTTTTAATAATTTAATCAATTTCATGACAGAAAAATTAGAAAAAGCAGAAAGATAAAAAAAAACAATAAATCCACCCCATTAAATAGATAATTATGTTTATAGGTATTTATATTGTAAGGACACTTTTCTCAACTTTTTTTTGGCAAAATATTCGGATAATAGCATTTATCCATTGATATCTCTATTCTTGACTTCGTGAATTTAAGTTTCTTGGTTCATCTCTTTGAATTTCTTGGATTTTTCTCCCTCTCTTGGGCCTTCAAGTTATGTATATATACATATTTTCAATGTCAATTACATAGAAGCAATTTCGTTGACGCGTTTTGAACCCACTAGTGTGGTTCATCTTCAGGACTAGATG
>APFE031106941.1:154848-176857 GCA_000404065.3 Pinus taeda | reverse complement strand
TTTGAGATCCAATGGGAAATCTCTGTGTATATGTGTTTTATGTGTTATGCTCTCGCATTTTATTTTTCCTGTGATTTAGAATTCGTATGCAGGTAATTTATGTTCGGGGTTAAAACCTACAATTAATAATACATACTACAAAATCTCAAAAACAATAATTCACATAAGAAGAATAACTAAAACAATTTATAACAAAAAATCAATTGATTTTTTGAATTAAAATTTATTACCTATATGACTTTTGTAGAAAATCTGATGGTAGGTTAAGATAATGCAATATAAATCAAAGCAGAATACTATAACCTACTTCTACTATCAATTTGTTGAAGCTTAAAGATCGAGCTGAACAATATAACAAGAAGAAGAACAAATAATGGCACAATACACATGAAAATACTTTGGGGAAAGCCTCAGCTAAAAACCCCACACTATTGTATTATCATACATGGTGGAAATACATAGGAATTATACAAATTATTAGCTCTCACAGCTAGCCAGCTCTCAGTACAATCCTCACAGATGCTTATAGGAAATCTTGGCTTCTCTCCAGCCTTCCTCTCTACCCTCCAAGCTCCTATTTCCTTGCGTTGTTCCTTGTGGATGATTATCTTCTACCAAGTGTAAAACCAATCCTTCAAAACTGTGCAATCCTCAAGGATAAATCCTTGACTGCATGCATGATTTTTCCCCATGAGAAAACACATGCAACTAATAGTACATTGTCCTTGAACATTTATATCAACTAGGTCATTCTAAGAATAGACATGCATGAGTTTCTGATGAGGGAATCTTCAGTTAATTGGAGTAGCACTAGTTGAGTGCATTAATGCATCAACTAACTGTTAACTCACTATTAGTTCCTCAAATAGTTTGGAACTAATTTAACTGGACTTAACTCGGTAAACTGAGTTAACTAATTACAACTCAAATATGACTCAATCTTATCTCATTAATTTAAGGGATAACTCTTGCATGACTTCAGAAAGACTTCTAACTTGAATTTCTCTATCTAATTAATTTAAAATTAATTAACTAATTATTTCCAAGTAGTTTTTAAGACTAAATTTGATATTAATTCACAATTTAATTCAAGGACAAATTAAATTGGAATATTATTGTTGCCATATTTCAACACTCCCTCTCAACAAGAAAGGGATTATCTGCCACCTCAATCCTGTCTCTATGGAACTCGAATTTACACTTTGATAATGCCTTTGTCAAAATGTCAACATCTTGCTCCTCTGTCGAAATATACTACAGCAACATGATCCTCCTCGCTACACAGTCTTTGAGATGATGATACCGGATGTCGACGTGCTTGGACCTATCATGAAATACTAGATTCTAAGATATTTTGATACAACTTTGATTATCACAATAGATCACAGTTGGATCCATCCTCTGATCAAACAAACCAAGTAGGATTTTCTGCATCTAGATGGCTTCACATGTTGCCTGACTTGCAGCCATGTATTCTGCCTCTGCCCAGCTAAGTGCAATCGACCTTTGTTTCCGGTTGTACCAAGAAACTGCCGCTAACCCAAGGTTGAAAATCCCTCCTGATGTGCTCTTCCGATCTGATGGACTCCTTGCCTAATATGCATCAGTGAAGCCCTGTAGCTTCACTTACTCTCTCTGTCTATACCATAATCCATACTGAGATGTGCCTCTAAGGTATCTCAATACATGTTTTGCCACCTTCCAAAATATCTTGGTAGGCTGAACCGTCGCTTGATCCAACTAGTTCACCACATAGCACAAATCTGGTCGTGTGTTCACTAAGTACATCAGTGAACCCACAAGCTACCTGTACATAATAGCCTGTACCACTTCTCTTGAAGTAGCAACCTCATTCCTCCAGTTACCAACTGGAGGAGTCTGGATGGGCTTGCACTTCTCCATGTGGAATATCCTGAGTATCTCATTGGCATACTTGCCCTGAGACACAAACAACTCCCCACCCTTCTGCCACACTTCCATGCCAAGGAATTAACGCAAGAGACCCATTTCTTTCATCTCAAATTCTCTTGCAAGGCCCTCCTTGCAAGACATGATCAACTAATCTCACCAATCAATATGAGATCATCAACATAAAGTATGATGATCAACAACTTACCTTTCACTACAATGTGGTACAGGTTCACATCCGTTTCACCCTTTGTGAAGCCCAACCCGGTGAGGTAGTTGTCTCTCTTGGTGTACCAAGCACGAGGTGCTTGCTTCAGCCCGTACAATGCTCTCTTGAGTTGGCACACATGTGACTCACGATTGAAGGTCTAAAAACCTTTCGGCTGCTCTATGTACACCTCTTCCTCCATCTAGCCATTGAGGAATGCAACCTTCACATGCATCTGATGGATCTTCCAACCCATATGTGCTAATAGTGCCAACATAGATCTGATAGATGAGTACCTTGTGACAGGAGCAAAATTCTCATCATAGTCAATCCCCTCGACTTGTGAAAATCCACAGGCAACAAATCTTGTCTTATTCTTCTCCACACTACCATCGGCAGTTTGTTTTACCTTGTAAATCCAACAGGAACTCACAACTAACTTGTTCTTTGGTATCAGAACCACGTCCCAAACACTGTTACGAACTATGGAGTCATACTCCTCCACCATAGCATCAACCCAAATTGGTTGTTGCATTGCTTCCTCAAAGGAATATGGCTCGGTCTCAACACATTCCCCAGCAAGGGCCATGTATCCAGTGTACCTCTCAGGTGACCTCCTTTGTCTGTGCTAAGAATATTGTGCTCCCGCATTCTCTCTCAGCTTCTCTTGTGCACTTCCGTCCATCTCTAGAAGACTCCGCTTGAGTGGATGTCTCCACTTCTTGAACCTTTGCATGTGGCCACTCCACATTAGTCTGAGGCTCCTCCTCCTTAGGAACCAACAGTTCCTCCACGGCCTATAGTTGGAGCTCCCTTTCAAGGGAAACTTGCATGGCCTTCTGCTCATCAAACATGAGATATCTACGAACCTCTGTCCTCTAACTGGTAGGCAAGTACACCCGATAGTTGTGAGGTGTATCAGTGTACCCCACAAATATCCCCAACTCTGTTGTTGGCTCAAGCTTCTTCCATGGATCCTTTGTCAAATGGCAATATACCAATGAGCCAAATATCTTGAAGTGACCCACATCTGGTCTCTTATCGGAGAAAGCTTCCTCTAGTGTCTTCATCCCAAGTATGCGATGTGGGCTTCTATTCTGCAAATAGATTGTTGTGTTGCATGCCTCAACCACAAGTGAAGTGGTAGGCCTTGGTCATGCAACATTGCCCATGCTTCCCCTATAAAAGTTCTATTCTTCCTCTCAGCCACCCCATTTTGCTGTGGGTTATGAGCTGCCGTCAATTCTTGTTTAATTCCTTTCGCTGCACAGATGTCCTTTAACTCTTGAGAGACATATTCTCCACCGTTGTTGCTTCTCAAAGCCTTGATCATCTTCCTTGACTCTTTCTCAACCAAAGCTTTGAGCTCACAAAACTTTGTGAAGGTTTAGTCCTTCTTCTACATGAAATAAATCTAGCATTTACAAGAATAGTCATCAATGAAAATCACATAATACCTTTGCTTCATTGTGGATGCCATCAAGAATGGTCCACACAAATCAGTATGAACTCACTCTAAGATAGCCTCTGCTCGACTGTCTCAATCATGAAAGGAAGACTTGGTGTACTTTCCCAAGGTACAACCTTTTCATATGTCAACTTGCTCAAGTTTACCTTTTGGAAGTCCTGTAGATATCTATTGCATTATCTTCAAAGCCCCATGATGCAAATGGCCCAACCACTTGTGCCACAACTCGCCAATGTCTTGGCTTTGCACCAATTCTGCTTTCGTACGCAATGATGCACAATCATCTACTTCTATTTTATAGATATTCTTCACCCGAATCCCTATCCTCTTGGTCTAACCCATGGCTATGTGTCTTAGGAACACCTTTCCTTTACTGAAGACAACATCATAGCCTTTGTCCTTCAACATCATAGCCTTAGTCCAAGAATATACATCACATCTGTCAAGGTGAGAGGAGCTCCATGCTCCCTCTGAAAAGCAACTGTGCCCACTCCTGAAACACTATACCTTTCGTCATCACCCATCTCTATGTCCATCTTGAGGTCTTTCTTCTCCAAGGCACTGACTAAATTTTTATCACCGGTCATGTGGAATGAGGCTCCACTGTCAAGATACCAAACACAACCCATTATCGATGACGCCATGCATGTGATGAGGGTAAAGTCCATTTCGAATTGAGAGGTTAATGCCTCACCTTCCGATCCTTCTGAGGATCTCTTCTTGGACTTCTTCGATGGGCAATTAGTCGCATAATGTCCCATCTTGTGACAATTAAAGCATCTTACTTTAGACATGTCACCCTTCTTCTCTCCATGAGAAGAATTCGATTTGAAATGGGAAGCCTTCCCCTTACCTTTCCTTGCCTTACTTTCTAAGGCTAGATTTTCTTCATCATCCTTCTTGGATGAAGAACCATCTCGTGTGCTCCTCCTAATCTCCTCCTGCATAAGATTTGACCATAGAAGTTCCCAATCCGGCAGTTTCTCCCTTCCATTCACAGAGTCCTGGTAGCTATTCCAACTCTTTGGAAGGCCAAGGAGAGAAAGGCTCGCCATATCATCATCGGCAGTAGTTATTCCCACACTTCCAAGCTCATCTCTGCAGGTGGTGAGCTTGTTCAGATATGTGGAAATAGTATCTCCCTTCTCCATCTTGATTCTTCAAAGCTTACCCTTGAGCGCCAATTTCCTTTGGTCACTATTGTTCTGGTAGAGGCCCTTCAATGTCTTCCACATTGAAAATGGAATATCCTTCCCATGGAGACTAGAGACAATATGGTCTCAAACTCCCTCAAGGATGATCCGTCTCACTTTCGCCACACACTTCTTCCACTCATCCAACTCTTGTGCATTAGTTGAAGCTGGCTTTGGGATTTCTTGATCAATGAATTCCTTCAATCCATTGTCTTCTAATACTACCTCCATTCTATCTTTCCATGCTATGTAATTCAAGCTACCTTCCAAGGCATACTCGAGTCTCAAGCCATAGAACACCATTGGCCAACCTTGAAGTATGATATGAATTCAATTTCCACCTGAAACCCCGAACTTCAAACATCGAATTCTCTTCTCAGTATATTGTTCAAAGCTCTGATACCATGTAGAAAATCTTATGGTAGGTTAACCCGATAATGCAATATAAAGCAGAATAATATAACCTACTTCTACTATCAATTTGCGGAAGCTTAAAGATCGAGCTAAACAATATAACTAGAAGAAGAAGAAACAATGGCACAATACACATGAAAATACTTTGGGGAAAGCCTCAGCTAAAAACCCCACACCGTTGTATTATCATACATGGTGGAAATACATAGGAATTATACAAAGCCTTAGCTCTCACAGCTAGCCAACTCCCAGTACAATCCTCACAGATGCTCGCAGGAAATCTTGGCTTCTCTCGAGCCTTCCTCTCTACCCTCCAAGCTCCTATTTTCTTGCATTGTTCCTTGTGGATTATTATATTCTACCAAGTGGAAAACCAATCCTCTAAAACTGTGCAATCCTCAAGGATAAATCCTTGACTGCGTGCATGAGTTTTCTCCATTAGAAAACACATGCAATTGATAGTACATTGTCCTTGAACATTTATCTCAACTGGGTCATTCTCAGAATAGACATGCAAGAGTTTCTGATGAGGGAATCTTCAGTTAATTGGAGTAGCAATAGTTGAGTGCATTAGTGCATCAACTGACTGTTAAGTCACTATTAGTTCCTCAAATAGTTTGGAACTAATTTAACTGGACTTAACTCAGTAAACTGAGTTAACTAATTACAACTCAAATATAACTCAATCTTATCTCGTTAATTTAAGGGATAACTCTTGCATGACTTCAGAAAGACTTCTAACTTGAATTTCTCCAACTAATTAATTCAAAATAAATTAATTAATTATTTCCAAGTAGCTATTAAGACTAAATTCGATTTTAATTCACAATTTAATTCAAGGACAAATTAAATTGGAATATTCTTGTTGCCATATTTCAACAACTTTATATTCATTGGTTTTCATTACAAAATTCTAAAATGTTATTTCACATTGGAGGCTGCTTTTGATACTAGTCATTATTTCTCATATTCAAAATAATATTGTTGTTCCCTTCCCTGCAAAATTGTTCTTTCACTCTTCAATTGCTTCATTCCACGCTAGCTTATTTACGTTAAAAATGTAGGAACATTGTTACTATGTAGCTCTTTTTTTAGTTTTACACATTTTATTTTAGCTAACTTTTACTCTATGATTCTTAATTATGTGACTTTTTTAACTAATTGGAAAACATGTCATAACTTCGTTGTCAAATCGGTAATGGGGAAAACCACCATTGGTTGTTATCCAAGAATGTAGGATGACACATCTCATAAATGAAATGTCAAACCAACATTAGGGGAAACTATTAATGGCTACTATCCATGAATGTAGTTTGACTCATTGTGGTTATTCAAGGAAACCCACGCCACTTGGAATTCTCATTGGTGATTTGTAAAAGGGTAGGATTTCACTCCTACCAGATGCCTATGGGTCTTGGGCCATTAATTTGTCTCCTTAAATCCGAGGAAGACGAGCTCTTAGCCAAGCAAAAGTAGTATGTGATTATATTATATATAATAATATATATATATAATATATATATATATATATATATATATATATATATATATATATATATATATTATATATATATATTATATATATATATAAAGAGAGAGAGAGAAGAGAGAGAGAGGGAGAGAGAGAGAGAGAGAGATATAATGTTGTTAGTTTGTTATAATTTGATATTGTTATTAATAAAAAATTACATTTAAAAATTCTAAATATATTTTTATCTAAAGATTAAATTCAAAATATATTTTTTATGTGCATATGACATTTATACAAGATTTAGGGTTGTTGGCATAGTCTCTCTCGAAACAATTTCATGACCCTAACATGTAGCTACATTAACTTGGGAAGGAAAAACCTAGCCACTTGAAATAAAACATTAGTGGTCTATAAGGGGGAAATCTTTTGGTCTTGCAAAATGCCTCTAGGTCTTGGAGCATTAACTTGTTTCCTTACGTATAAGGAAGATGAGTTCTTGGGAAATCAGAAATAATGTTAGGCCATACTCTAGGACCAAAAGGCATTTTCAACCTATATAGGATCCATAAGAAAGTCAATATCCCATACTATGATCATTGAGGCTGCAATAGTGGGATCATCTTCCTTTAAATAGCATCTAGTCTTATTCCCTTACATGAGACTAGACAAAGACTAGATAATAATTTAGAATGCAAATTAATCTCTTGTTTAGGAGAAACATATTATCTTGTCATATTTGTAATTTTTTGATGTTGCAATTGTATTTCATATTAATACCCATCTTCTAAATTATATTAATATTTGTATGAATATGTATGTTGTAAATAACCCAATATACATAATTCCTTTCAAAAATAAAAATAAAAAGAATCAACTGATTTTTATATTAGTAATAAAAAGGAACAACTAAAGCTATTAGAGTTGTAGTTGTCCTCAACTCCTTAAACCTAGTCTTTTTCTCCAATTCCAAGTAATTGACTTTCTCCTATAGCTCCTTGATCATGTCTTCCTCCACCTCTAATTTCTCTCTATTTCTTTCTTCCACAGCCTCTAGAAGAACATTTTTCCCTTTGTGTTTTTCCAACTAGACTTTCATGTTAACCAAATTCCTTCAAGTTTCCTTTAAATCCCTTGCATAATTATGTTTCCAATCATTTTTCCAGTTTTCCCATCTTCCTATTGTTAAAGCCAATGTTTCTTGAGTATCATCATTCTATTGAATCTTGTTGAGGGGAGTGCTCACCAAATGCACATCTATTTGGATGGTTGTGGATATTCATTTCACAATTTCTAGAGATATGTTCCTAAACAAAAGCCTTGTACTTCTCAAACTAATTAAAATAGATATTAGTGTTATTCCCGATACAAATTTGAGAGAGTCTTCTAAAAATTTCCAAATTAGGAGCATTAATAGACTACTTTCTCCTAATGCTAAAATTGGAACATCTTTCCACTATATTTGTAGGATTGAAGTGATTTGAGTTTAATGGATTAAGCCTATAAAGTTTGAAACAATACCAATGACCCAAAAGATAGGAAGAGGTGAAAAAAATACCTACAAATTACACTTGCAACCATAAGGCACTTTGTGAATTCCAACCCCCACCATCAAACATTCATAATGATTTCAGAAAACATGGGAAACGAGCATTGCTTAAGTCTGGTAGAGTCCCTTGGTGGAATTATTTTTCAAACATAGAATAGGGCTTTACAAAAACTAGAGAATATAGGAACTTGTTTCCCCAATCCTCGTGCTATACAAAAATTTCTAGATATGCACCAAATCCCAAACATAAACTCACATACTCTACAACTAGGCTTAATGAAGGTGAGAGCTCTCATGAAAGTTTGACTAGCATGATGGACAGTCTCAAGGAAAGGGTTTGAATTCATTTTCAAGTCCCTTTGCCACCTTTCTTGGCACATATATTGATCTGAATTAGATCATTATATACTTTTTTTATGTATCTCAGCACTTTCAAAGTAGAAAAATTGGAGGAATCATTTTCACGAGCAGTTTTATCGGCATGACCTAGTTTGGAGAATTGAGGTTTAAAAAATTCTAGGGTCACTTTGAGGCCTTAAACGATTGTTTTTTGGGGTAAAAAAATTATTTCTTGTGTGACCTTGTAACATTATTCTACACTATGATACCTTTCTAGCAATGCAAGAGTCATGCCAATCACATTTCATATGCAAAATTCATGCCTCTGAAATTTGACCTACCATGTTTAAACACCATGGCACAAGTGGATGCCATATCATCGCATGTAACTCATGCATGTGAGGCTAGCCACATGGGTCTTATGAAGAAGACTCTAAAATGCTGAAAAATCGTAACTCTAATTAAGAGTTTAAGGAGTCAAACCTGACCCCTAGTTGGCTATCGGGTTATGTATAACCAGGTAACTATGAGGAAAAGGGGTTTCATTCATTTTGATTATATCTTGTTCCACATTAGAGTAAAACAATTGGGGGTGGGAATGAGAGAGCATAACAAAGGGAGTAAGTGATTTGTAGTAGCCTATCATACCACAGGTCTAAGATGACTCTATAGAGAGTGTCTTCTCATTTGTACTTGCATTATGTCCATTCTAGACAAAAGATAGGAGAGCAACTTCACCTTCAGATTAAGTTTCTCCTTTAAGAGTTTCCTATAGCATATCTTGTGCTTATTGTAGTTAGTGTGTGATTGTATTTTATTGTTCTCTATTTTCCGCATTTTATCTATTACATGCATAAGAAAACAACAATAATTAATAAATCTGGAATATAACAAAATTAACCCTCATAGTATAGATTTCAATCTATTTTTATCATATATGTTATGATGAACTATCCACTAAAACATCCACGACAATTTACGAATTATAAATTGATTCATTAAGGGATTGAGTGGATAAAAATCATAGAAGAGGTTGCAAACATCCTCGTCCTCACCCCCGCTCCATCCATATTCCAAAGAGTTCCAAAAGTTAGGTTGGAAGCCATGTTAACCATACAATTTGTCGTAGTGTTTATCCCTCTTAAGGAGTGGTAAAACTTGACATTTTCAGATACTTTCATCAAATTTTCAATGCAACAAAGAAACATGTTCAAATGAGTTTCCTTTGGAAGAGTTTTGATTACCATGTGTTACATGATAACCATTGAATCCCACTTATGGATGCATTTTTAATGTTTTGACTATGTCATTATCAAGAGGGCTTTCCAAAGTGACAAAGATTTTGCCTAGTTATTTGTTCTTTCTCCAATTCCCTAAGTAAAAACAAAAAAAACAAAAACAAAAACTTTCCTTTGCATTGAAGGATAACCTTCCACCTACCACCCTTCTCATAATTGTAATCATTGATAACCCCAAATTCACTACATCTTAAAACCCCATTTGAATAGTAGGGTGAAGAAAAGAAGCACGAAATTTCTCTAAAATTCACTTTAGAGGTTGTCAAATATCCCACTCTCAAGGTGAAAGTGCATGCCTCACCAAACACTTCACACCAAAGAAAGTAGAGAAAATATGAAGCCTATAAGAAGACCTAACTGTTTTTAGAGTTAGATGGGTAGATGTTGCAGAAGTAGAGAAAACAATGTCCTCTCCACATGAGGAGGAGGCCAAACTAGTGACAAAATCCTATCAAGGTTGAGTGGAAGAGGAGGAGGAAAGTGTGACAGAACTTAAGGAAAATGGGTTTTAAAACCAATAACACCCTTCCAAACCTAGCAATGAGAATGGGTATAAGTTTCAAAGATGAAAAAGAGCAAACCCCCTCAATGAATATTAATATACATGACTCCACAAGAAAGTCAGTATCCCATACTATGATCATTGAGGTTGCAATAGTGAGATCATCTTCCTTTAAATAGCATCTAGACTTATTCCCTCACATGAGACTAGACAAAGACTAGACGGTACTTTAGAATGAAATTTAATGTCTTGTTTAGGAGAAACATATTGTCTTGTCATATTAATACTCATATTCTAAATTATATTAATATTTGCATGAATATGTATGTTGTAAATAACCCAATATATATAATTCCTTTATAAAATAAAAATAAAAAGTATCAACTAATTTTTATATTAGTAATAAAAAGGAACAACTAAAGCTATTAGAGTTGTAGTTGTCCCCAACTCCTCAAACCTAGTCTTTTGCTCCAATTCCAAGTAATTGACTTCCTCCTATAGTTCCTTGATCATGCCTTCCTCCACTTCTAATTTATCTCTATTTATTTCTTCCCCAACCTCTAGAAGAACATTTTTCCCTTTGTGTTTTTCCAACTAGACTTTCATGTTAACCAAATTCCTTCAAGTTTCCTTTAAATCCCTTGCATAATTATGTTTCCAATCATTTTTCCAAATTTCCCATCTTCCTATTGTTAAAGCCAATGTTTCTTGAGTATCATCATTCTATTGAATCTTGGAGAGGGGTGTGCTCACCAAATGCACATCTATTTGGATGGTTGTGGATATTCATTTCACAATTTCTAGAGATATGTTCCTAAACAAAAGTCTTGTACTTCTCAAACTAATTAAAATATATATTTGTGTTATTCCCAATACAAATTTGAGAGAGTCCTCTAAAAATTTCCAAATTAGGAGCATTAATAGACTACTTTCTCCTAATGCTAAAATTAGAACATCTTTCCACTATATTTGTAGGATTGAAGTGGTTTGAGTTTAATGGAGTAAGCCTATAAAGTTTGAAACAATACCAATGACCCAAAAGATAGAAAGAGGTGAAAAAAATACCTACAAATTAGACTTGCAGTCATAAGGCATTTTTGTGAATTCCAACCCCCACCATTAAACATCCATAATGATTCTATAAAACACGGGAAATGAGCATTGCTCAAATCTGGAAGAGTCCCTTGGTGGAATTATTTTTCAAACATATAATACGGCTTTACAAAAACAAGAGAAGACAAGAACTCATTTCCCCCATCCTCGTGCTATACAAAAATTTCTAGATATGCACCAAATCCCAAACATAAAGTTACATACTCTACAACTAGGCTTAATGAAGGTGAGAGCTCTCGTGAATGTTTGACCAACATGATGGACAATCCCAAGGAAAGGGTTTGAATTCATTTTCAAGTCCCTTTGCCACCTTTCTTGGCACATATATTGATCTGAATTGGATCATTATATAATTTTTCATCTATCTCAGCACTTTCAAAGTAGAAAAATTGGAGGAATCATTTTCACTAGCAATTTTATCGACATGACCCAGTTTGGAGAATCGAGGTTTAAAACATTCTAGGGTCACTTTGAGGCCTTAAATGATTCTTTTTTGGGGTAAAAAAATATTTCTTGTGTGACCCTGTAACATTATTCTACACTATGATACCTTTCTAGCAATGCAAGACTTGTGCCAATCACATTTCATATGCAAAATTGATGCCCCTGAAATTTGACCTACCATGTTTCAACACCATGGCACAAGTGGATGCCATATCATCGCATATAACTCATGCATGTGGGGCTAGCCACATGGGTCGTATGAAGAAGACTCTAAAACGGTGAAAATTGTAACTCTAATTAAGAGTTTAAGGAGTCAAACCTGACCCCTAGTTGGCTATCAGGTTATGTATAGCTAGGTAACTATGAGGAAAAGGGTTTCCATTCATTTTGTTTATATCTTGTTCCACATTAGAGTAAAACAATTGGGGGTGGGAATGTGAGAGCATAACAAAGGGAGTAAGTGATTTGTAGTAGCCTATCATACCACAAGTCTAAGATGACTCTATAGAGAGTGTCTTCTCATTTGTACTTGCATTATGTCAATTCTAGACAAAAGACAGGAGAGAAACTTCACCTTCCAATTGGGTTTCTCCTTTAAGAGTTTCCCATAGCACATCTTATGCTTATTGTAGTTAGTGTGTGATTGTATTTTATTGTTCTCTATTTTCCACATTTTATCTATTACATGCATACAAAAACAACAATAATTAATAAATCTGGAATATAACAAAATTAACCCTTATAGTATAGATTTCAGTCTATTTTTATCATATATGTTATGATGAACTATCCACTGAAACATCCACGACAATTTACGAATTATAAATTGATTCATTAAGGGATTGAGTGGATAAAAATCATAGAAGAGGTTGCAAACATCCTCGTCCTCACCCCCGCTCCATCCATATTCCAAAGAGTTCCAAAAGTTAGGTTGGAAGCCATGTTAATCATACAATTGTCGTAGTGTTTATCCCTCTTAAGGAGTGGTAAAACTTGACATTTTCGGATACTTTCATCAAATTTTCAATGCAACAAAGAAACATGTTCAAATGAGTTTCCTTTGGAAGATTTTTTATTAGCATGTGTTACATGATAACCATTGAATCCCACTTATGGATGCATTTTTAATGTTTTGACTATGTCATTATCAAGAGGTCTTTCCAAAGTGACAAAGATTTTGCCTAGTTATTTGTTCTTTCTCCAATTCCCTAAGTAAAAACAAAAAAAACAAAAACAAAAACTTACTTTCCTTTGCATTGAAGGATAACCTTCCACCTACCACCCTTCTCGTAATTGTAATCATTGATAACCCCAAATTCACTACATCTTAAAACCCCATTTGAATAGTAGGGTGAAGAAAAGAAGCATGGAAACTCTCTAAAATTCACCTTAGAGGTTGTCAAATATCCCACTCTCAAGGTGAAAGTGCATGCCTCACCAAACACTTCACACCAAAGAAAGTAGAGAAAATATGAAGCCTATAAGAAGACCTAACTGTTTTTAGAGCTAGATGGGTAGATGTTGCAGAAGTAGAGAAAACAATGTCCTCTCCACATGAGGAGGAGGCCAAACTAGTGACAAAATTCTATCAAGGTTGAGTGGAAGAGGAGGAGGAAAGTGTGACAGAACTTAAGGAAAATGGGTTTTAAAATCAATAACACCCTTCCAAACCTAGCAATGGGAATGGGTATAAGTTTCAAAGATGAAAAAGAGCAAACGCCCTCAATGAATATTAATATACATGACTCGACACTATTATCACAATCTAATTATTATATAACATATATTACTTTTTTGAGTTATTCTAGGAATAAATATGTTAGAATTTATCCAAACACCTCAAAGACTAAAAGAACTCTAAAATATTCTATCCACTTACCATATTCCATCCAAAAATATAAAATATATAGTTAAATATAAAATAATTAAATAGTTAACTATAGTTAATATGAAATAGTTTAATAGTTAAAATATATTCTAAAAATGACAAATTACCAAATTCCAGCTAAAAATATAAAATATATAGATAAATATAAAATAGCTAAATATATTAAATTTTAACTAATTAAATATACTAATTGTGGCAAAAAATACATATATATTTTTAACCAAACCTATAACTCAAAAGATCTGATTGAAGGCTTAAAAAGACCAATTTTACTATTAAATTTAGACAACTTAGATGCTTCCATCACATCTAAGTACATTTTAAGCCATTTCGGTTTAACTATTTCAACAATATTCATGGCTTGGGCCCATGTGGTTTCAAAGTCTTTTAATAGGAATAACATTTTAGGGGGCGTATATTGCATACCTATCTACAAATTTTTAAAGAAGCTAGGGATTTAATAATAATATTTTGTTACAACTTGTTCTTAATAAACTCGTGATTTAATAATAATATTCAGTTATGTGTCTTTATAGTATCACATTTAAATAATAATATTTAGTTATGTGTCTTTATAGTATCACATTTAAATCTTTGTGTAAGTGTCTCACTTTTGTTGTGATCTGTTGATTAAATATATAATAAATATTGTAATTATTGGAGTAATTAATTTTTAGATATTTTTTTTCCTAGAAGAGATTGGTAACTTTTTAATATTATAATTTTTAAAGTTAATTTATTATTGAGTTTATTTATTAAGTTAAGGTTATAAGTCTGAGTATAAATTTTAGTGGATTATTAAGTTATTTAAGAATTGACATGATTTTAATTAGTATTAAAAAAAAAATTATAAGATTTAAAAATTTATATTATTTTATAAATATAATCAACCAGTTATATAAAAAAATTACATCATATTTTAATATTTAATTACAATTTAGTTGGATGAATTAAATGTTTTTCATTTTCATGTATTTTTATTATTTAAAATCATTATTATTGTGTTTTTTTTTTCTAATTATTAGTTTTTTAATTGTCAAAGATATTTGGATAAAAACACATTAGAATAGGTCTATTATTCAATATAAATGATTATATAACATGTATGGTTAATTATGTGAAATCTTTAACTTAATTGAGTTATATTTAAACATTATTGAAGTGTCATGAGAAAAATAAATCTTTAAATTCTACAACAATTACTCGTTGCATGAATTATATATATAATATATATATATTATATTATATATAATCCATAATTCAAATTGAGTGCATTGCTAAGCAAAGTACCTCCTACCTCTTTATAAGAAATAACATCATTACTTTTACTAATTTTATGGCTTTGAAATTTCTTTTACATTTAAAGTTTCCTATTTTACTTTTATTTTTAATTTGGTATTTTTATATATATATAGTATTTATAATTTTAGAAAATTATTTTAATTATTAGCAATTTTTTAAATTGGTCGAAATACATGTAAATTTCAATTTTCTCTCTCATATTAATTGATACTTATTTTATTAATATAAATTGATTTATATTCTTTATTATTCATCCATATTACAATATATTATTAACATTATATAAGATATATATATTCATATATAATAACAATTATATAAATTAATATCTATTCAGCAATATTAAATATCCTTTATCCAATCTCCATATTAAATCTCCTTTATCCAATCTCCTTTATCTTGATAGCTTGGCTTACACTGTATTTTTTTGTTATAGGACCACCTTATGACAGGTTATTTATACTAAATAACTCTCATTGACCAGGAAATGATCCCATCACCATATAGTCATCATGTGCCCTCATGCTAAAAAGGGGCATGACCAATACTAAATTAGTTTGAATGGCACAAAAATTCCCAATTAAAGAAGTCATTTATGTGTGACAATGGAAAACTCAAAATGTGAATGAGTTTCCATGGAGTATAGCTTAGGTCAGCGATGATTACATTTCCACCACAATATTTTATTCAATAAAGAAGTATTTTGTCAGCATAACTCCAGTGTGAGCACCATATCATGTATGGCAATTTTTTATTGGTGAAACTTGATATGTATAGTGATTGCAACAGGACCACACTAATAAAAAAGACACAAACCTAATTGACTATAACATGAAGACACTAATAAAAACACAACATTTTATATTATAATTTCCTATTATAAAATAAACATGATACAAGGATCCTATAAAGCAAACATAATTAAGATAAAGCTACTAAGACCATAGTGATTGGATGGAAATGAGGGAGCATAATCCTCTTTTGCTTTTTGTTAGGCCGGCCTACGATCTTCCCCTATAGTATAACTTGCGTTGGAAGGCTGTGTTTGGATGAGGATTACAAGACCACTAACACAGTGTCGAAGAACCATTAACATAATAAAGTATGCATTAGGTGTTGGGAGTAGAAGTGTGTTCCATGGAGGGAGAAGCGGAGTAAATAATTGTTTATAATTCTATTTTCTAACCTTGATGGAGTTTTCTTAAAAGGGAAAGGATGATTTTAAAATGGTAAAGCTGGATGAAATTGATTTTAATATAAATTATTTATATAATTGAATAAAAAATGTTTAAATAAATTTAGATGTGAGATTTTTAGAAGTGATTTATGTTGATAAATTGTTTTCAGATTTATGGCATAATTTTTTGTTTTTTATTTAATGTTTCATACTATGATATGTGGTTTATTATCAAGATGATGGAAAGATAAAAAGTCTGTCTATATCTTATATATTTATATATATAACTTATTTTTAAAAAAGTGATATTGGACTTTCTTTTCTCTTTATGTAATTTGAGTCGTTCAAAGGTACGAATTGCATCAACTTTCTCCCTTCTGTATAGGGAAAAGATTTCATATTTGAGACTTCTGTGAGGCGACTTAAGTTGATAAATTGTTTCTAATCCATCACATCGGTTTTTGTTTTTTATTCAATGTTTTGAATCATCATATGTGGCTCATTATCATGATGATTGAAAGATGGCGAAGTTTGATGATATAAGAGATAAAATATAGTGGGAAAAATCCTTGTTTTGAAAATGTGAGATCGAACTTTCTTTTCGCTATCTGTGATATGAGTCATTCAAAGGTATGACCTACATCAACTTTCTCCCTTTCGTAGAGGGCAAATATTTCATAATCAAGACTTTTGCGAGGTGATTTATGTTGATAAATTGTTTACAAATCCATCACATAGGTTTTTGTTTTTTATTCTACATTTCGAACCATAATATGTGGCTCATCATCAAGATGATTGAAACATGGAAACGTTTGACATTATCTATCTATATATATATATATATAATATAATATATATAACCCCTAGTTTTAAAGGTGATATTCAGATTTTTGTCTTTTTATCTGTAAACTGTCTTTCAAAGGTATGAACCACATTAACTTTCTCCCTCGCGGTTTTTTGGGTCCTAAACTTCTAGAGTTGTTTTGAGGCCCTAAATGACGTTTTTTGGGAAATATAGAGGCAACATGGGTCCATGGACTGATGTTTCCCTTCCAAAAGTGGTATTTCTCGGATAGATCTTTCTGACGAGCTATTGTACACGTCAAACGGAGATCGTATGCCAAAGTTACGACCCCGGGAAATTGATGTACCAATTTACCCAAACGAGGCCCACAATTTGGCGTTTCATCTTCTAGGGTTAGGTTTTGGAATGTTAAGGATTTTCCATTGTTTCTCAACAATAAATAGGCCTTCGAGTCTCATTGTAATACAGTTCAGAGGCATGTAGCCACCACATCTCTTCTCAGAGATAAGCTACCATCACCTTAGCTATTTATTTCAATTTTCTGTTTGTAAGCATATCTCAGTATTTTACATTAATGAAATGAAGTATTATTTCCGCTGCATCTTTGTGTTTATGGTTATCTCTGTAATTTGTTGTGTTCCTGTTTAAGTTTGGATCAAGTGCTAAGATTGTGCTTCCTACGGCTAGTAAGGTGTTTGCGCCACCTGTATAGGGTTCCAACCAGCCATCCATCACTTTTCCTGGAACAAATCCTCCTTTTATTTTGACTGTCTGCATCGCGCACTTTACCATCTACACCATGCCACCATGGGTGATCCCTCTAGTAATATATGGTTCAATCCATAGCATCAATCTAATCAACTCTCAGTGGTAGTCCCCAAATTTGCCAACGTAATCATGTGCACCTTGTTTTATCACCACGGTTTTCTTATCGAGAAAATCCTTTTTTATTTCTTCCACCGGAGTGCTTTTCTCCCTTAACCGCACTCTTTCTTTCATGAGTTCTTGGAGCCTAAGATCACCTTGTCGGATTTCTTCCTCAGGTCCCAAGCATTCTTCTTCGTTCAGCTGCGCGATCCCTTCTTACAAGGCTCCGCGAACTGTCATATCCACTGGCGCTGCGATGCGCGGACTAGGCATATTATATTCTATTGGGACTACAGCGTTTGCTCCATAGGCCAGCCTAGAAAGCATCTGTCTCGTCAGTTTCTTGCATGTTGTCCTATAAGCCCACAAAACTACTGGTAAGTGCAAGTCCCAATCACTTTGTTACATATTATATACCATGTTGAGTGCTTCATGTACTTCGTTAAATGCTTCTGCGTGTGTAACCTTTTATGCACTTGTTTTTTTCGCCCTCTGTCATTCCACCTCAAGGGACCATTTGCGCAGTTTCCTCCCCAACACACACTTATTGACCGTGTCTCCCAACGCGAAATCCATGTGCATCAGCAGGGTCCAAAGGTGTCGCTACGTGCAGAGACTTCTTCTCAAAAATCATCTTGCGCTTTTTCAAGTTAATCACCCCATTCATGTCAGTGGCCCAATCGATTCCTAAGAGCGCAGGGTAGGTCTTGCTGTCATTGAAAATATCTATCACCATGATTCCCTGCAATTGCCCCAAGGGTATTATCTTTTGTTTGTTCGCCATACGCAGCTGAATAGGAGACCACTGCAGTGTAGGCCTCCCCATGTGCTCCCATGTCTGCTTTGGCAAATGGTCGCATCCGATCCTAGATCCAAAATTACTTGTTCCATCTCATATTCGCCAATCTGCGCAGTTAGCCTCATTTCTCTTCCTATTCTTCTCTTGTGTTTTCCAATCTTTTGGACCACACGCGGTTCTCCTGGTTTTGTCCCAGCGCATCTACTAATGAGTTTCTATAGTCCATTTACCACCTTACTGTTGCATGGTAGCTTCATACATGTTTCCAGGAACATCGTAAGCATGGATGGGTCCATTTCCTGCTCCGATCTATATTTGCTTCCTCAAGTGGAGGCATCAACGAAGCTATTCCTAGCTTCCATGAAGGTTTCCTTAGTGAGCTCCAAATCAAGCTCTGGTTCTTTCGTCAGAGCTTTTCGAACCTAAGTACTACCTTCAGGTTGTTTTCCTTTATGCTCCTGTCGTAATCCCACTTCGGAGCACAATGTTTACATTTGGATCTTCCTGGCGCAGCTCAGAACTCATCATTTGCAGGTTTTGAGTCGGGGGAGGTTGGAGTGTTCCCTTATCGCGTAGCCTAGCTATCAGCGTGGGACAATCCTCCATCTCATGATCAAATAAGGTACAACACAGACATGATGGATGCGTTGGATTTGTACAATCACAGACATAATGTCTTGGCCCTCTGCAATTGTAGAATATCAGTTATATACGGCCTCTCCTAGGTCCTCCTCCACCTAGGCCTCATCCACGCCTCTGGAATCTGTCCCGCACCATCCCTCCGCCCTAGTCTAGGGGCCACGTTTCATCCTGAACCCTGTAGGTAGGAGTTCTATCCATCATTAGCTCGTAACTTCTACAAGTGCGCTCATCATGTCCCGCTGATCTACAAAAATTATAGAACAACGGTTGCAAGTTCTATGTGTACTTTTGCAACAAATGACAGTTGTCTGTAGCATGTTTTCCTCCTATCTGACAAATCACACACCAAAAGACAGGCACCACGCTCAGTCCTGCTTGCACTTTTGGCCTTACCAGCATCGGTCCTCCTCCTGCGAGATATTCGCGAATACCAGGCCGTGGTCCTTGTCATGTCCCTGAGCCTTACATTTTATGCACCACACTTCTTCGCGCACTTCTGGTCAAACTATCCTATCTTGTTTCAGACTTTGCATCTCAAGGCATAGGTTCTTCAACTGTGCATGGATTTGCTGAACTCCCAGGTTAGGATCCTGTATGGGGGTCTCATGCAACCTCATCACGATCTCTAAAGCTTTGGCCTGAGTTGTCAACCTTTGTTGTGATAGCGCATTCCTCAAATGCGGCAATAGTGATGCTACAAACCATTTGCGGTGTTGTCCATCTATCAGGGTCATATTAGCTTCGTGAATTGTGCATTTCATCCTTTGATCCAACTCCCAACGAGTGTCACCTAGTAGCATTGTAATTTCTTTGAATCCAATGATTGACTGCGCTTCTGACTTCGGTCTGCTAAACTCCCTAGTTAGCGCAGCTTGGATAGCCACGATTCCCACATTCAGGTGATCACTAGAGTGCTTAATGTACCAAATCAGTGTGGAATCCTGTAGAGAACTAAACAACATTTCTTCCTTGATATTATCATCCGTCACTCCCTATGCTTCCCATACAGCTTTTACCACGAACCAAAAATGGTCCAGATCTTCATTTCCCACTCCTTTGAACACAGGAAACTTTATCGAGATCGCCATATCAAAACGTGGGGGTGGCGGAGGTGGTATGAGCGAAGATGGGGGTGAAGGTGGTGAAGCTAGTGGTGGTGTGGGTGGGGGTGGTATGCGCGGGATCCTCTGCCTTGTCAAATTGATCGCACTTCTTGGTGAGACCTTCATGAGCTCTTCCTCATCCCCTCGCAGAGGTGAGATCAAGGGGCTAGTTTCTAGATATGTGCTAAATTCGTTTCTATAAATTCTCCCACTTTGCATAGTCCCGAACATCAATGTATTTGCATAATCCACTTTTCACATAGTAGCATTTTAATCCAAGTGTTCAAAGACTTAACGTACTTACCTCATGGTCCTTTGAGAAAGCGTCACTCGGCCTCGTTGTAGCTTACATAGTGTCTACTGCGAACTCAATAATGAATCCTCCTATAATCCAATCAAGTCAGTGATCAACAGTGTGCGCGATCTTATCCTCTAATCTGCTCACCAACTCTGGGGTCCACACAATAGGGTTGTCGAGCTTGCACCTTCCTTGGCTATCTCCTAGCTCCGCGATACACTCGTACAGCTTAGTGGGGAAAGACGCAAAGAAAATTTTGTGGACCTTTGTGTACAGGTAGTAGTCTAACCACTCTTTTTTCGTTGGTCATGGATTCCTGGTCTCTTGCACCGCGACTCATGGATTCTCCTATCCAAACAACCTTCAATTTCCTTCTTGGTTGGATTCCAATGATGCGACATTAGACATCTCTATGCAGATTATGGTCCCGGCAATGGAACCATTTTTTGGCTTGATGGGGCCTGACCCAGGTTCGGCATTAGTTAGCCAAACAAATCCATGTACTACTGGCCCTTTAAGCAACAGCGCGCGGAGCGCGGACTAAGGTCTCACTCGAAGCAGTATGGGGCGATGTTAAAACCAGGTTTCCGCACCCTTGAGATGTCTGAGGGGTTGATTTAGTCCAACTGTGAATACCTTTGCATAGATTACTCCCCACACCTTTCTGACCTATGAGGCCTTCGTGCCCTATTGTATTCGCCTTCGCGCAACCGTAACCAAGGGCTGGTGAGCTTTCGTGTGGTTACACTGTGGATCTTACTTATCTTCTCATAATAGTTAGTTATCTTCGCGTAAACATATACTTTATCTTATAGTCACTTATTCACATATTCATATAAGTTCGCACAAAAAATAAACAATAACCTTACAATTCATGCCCAATACACTTCAAAGCATGTTATGAAACCAGCTCAAGAAAAGATATAAAAGATAGATCAACGCCTTAGAATTCAGCCTCTTCAAAGGGGAAACCTCCTTTACATTACATAAATGAACAATTCTTAGATGATACAAATGAAAAGACCTCCTTTCTATATATAGGAGTCTAAGGGGTCATAACATAATCAGAGCCTACATAACAATAATAATGTAAGGGCACAATAATAACAATAGTGGGCTTCTATGGGGCACAATAGTAACAATATGGGCACAATAGGGCACAACAATATTAATAAGGGGTACAAATACAATAGTAATGGGGTAATCACTAGTATTATGGGGACC
>APFE031106941.1:121528-143927 GCA_000404065.3 Pinus taeda | reverse complement strand
CATCTTAGCTTCTACACCTTTATTTAAACAATCCATCTTAGGTTCTGTTCCTTTTTGTGCAAGTGACACTGGTCTCGTAATTTTGATATATCATGTTGCATTTCTTCCTCTTCTTCATGAGTCATGCTAGAGCTTTCAGGTCGCCTACTAGGTGTTTCCATTTTCTTTCTTTGGGGCATCAATTACTGATAATAATGCTTCCCTATGCCATTTGAATTCCTTCAAAATAAATTTTCAAACCAAGCTTAAGCAAACATTTAAAAAATATACACACCTTTTTTCACTTTGTAGGAGCTCGAATTTCCTCTAATGTATCTCTGTAATTTCAGATCATCCAGTTCTAAACTTGCGACCTGCGGTAGCCCTCTGTGTCCTCTTTCCAATGCCACCAGTATGACCCCAATTGGATTCTCCAATGAAGAGTTATGCCAAATCTCCCACAGTGACCTGATTATAGACTAATTCAGTAGAGTGAACTTGTACGATGTTCCACGAGTCACTGTTTTGACCTCTGGATCTGAAAACTATATAGAAGAAATTACAGTCTGTCCTCTTTCTGCACCATTTTACGAAATTTCAATCCAATGCTCAGAAAAAAAGCTATGATGATTTTCCCCAGGTCACCTGTTTGGAATGTAATTCAGGAGTCTGCAAAAAGACCAACTTCCTCAGATCATATCTCCGCAATGATAGTGCAAAATGCTCTGAAATTCGGACCCAAGATTTAGCACAATGTCATCTCAAATGGGTTTTTGTTTCAACTTCTGAAACCTCACCGAAAAAACGTTATAGTGAAAATTCCACGATGACTTGTTTGGAGCAGCAAAACCCTAGAATCCAAAGCTCTGATACCAAATGTTATGAAACCAGCTCAAGAAAAGATAGAAAAGATAGATCAACACCTTAGAATTCAGCCTCTTCGAGGGGCAACCTCCTTTACAATACATAAATGAACAATGCTTGGATGATGCAAATGAAAAGACCTCCTTTCTTATATATAGGAGTCTAAGGGTCATAACATAATCAGAGCCTACATAACAATAATAATGTAAGGGCACAATATAATAACAATAGTGGGCTTCTATGGGGCACAATAGTAACAATATGGGAACAATAGGGGCACAACAATATTAATAAGGGGTACAACTACAATTGTAATGGGGTAATCACTAGTATTATAGGGACCCAACAAAGCATAAAACAGGAAACAATACACAGAAATGATGTAAAACTTCTCTTTATTATAGCTTCAATCGGTTACAGACTCAACCTGTCCTGCACAATTAGCTACAGGGGTCCGCACACTCAGTTGCAGACTACTAGGCCTCTCCACACTCAGCTGCAGAGGCTTCTCCTACTCTATGACCCAAAGACTCGACTTTACACTTTGCTTCAGACTCAATTCATTGTCATTCCTTCTATTATATCTTCGATTCCCTTTCTTTTACAACTTAGAGCCTCGCTCTATAGATCTCTCAAGCTGACATTACATTACAAAATTGAGGGTGGAAAACCCACTGAATCATTTACAATCTTCGCACTCCGTGCCCACACTTCGCAGAGTCTTTACATTAGACTTAGTCAAAACTTGGGCTCTAAGCCCCAAAAATTTCCTTGGGGGAATCCCGTGCCCAACAGTGCTCATACAAGTATTGTAGGCTATCGAATAACACAAGTAAATATGTAATTACCATAGGTATTATTAATACTGAGCATCAAAATATACAACCATGAATAAGAGTGAAACCAACAGTTTCATTACACTATTTCAGAGGGAGAAAAACATACTTGGAGTGATAAACAAAGGGGAAACAGATTGTATATTTCTCTCATTGGAATCACCAAAAAGTTTCATTCATCCTTCAAAATGAGTCCAATTCACCAGTGCATTTACAGTCAGCAAGGTATCGCTCAAGTCTCCCATCAACAAGCAAATAGAACCAAAAGTGGAATCACATAATTTGGACCCCTCGAGTGCAGAATTCAAGGACCTCTATTAAGTTTTTATTCCCCCTATTTATAAGGAGAGGGGGAGATTTTAATTAACAATTACAAAATATCTCATCAAGAGCTCTAGTTGTCTTGACATGTGATAGCTTTGTTGCCCAAATGATTACAATCATGATTTGATTAATTTCTTTAAAATGCAAGAAATACAAAATAAACAAAAATAAGTAGAGTTGAATGACGGTGAGAAAATATATCTCGATCATCCTTGTAACCACCTATGACCAAGCCACGTCTCTTCCACGATGATTCGGCCAGTTCACCTGTCGCTTTCCTCTTTAACCGCTTGAATTCCCCATTCTCTGGAGTTGGGAGCGATCAAATGTGGTGGCCTTGGTGGTGTCGTGAAATCACAACTATTGACTCATCCATCCCCTTAACTTATTGTATCATGCTATCGGAGCCCAATATTCCTTGCAGTGTCACCACAGTGTAATATTGGAGAAGTCCCATGTCACAAACTTCATAGTGGAGCAGCATTCAAATCTTCCAATTGTTGACCTTCGATATGACAAGCCCCTTCTGCTTAGCCCTTCTCGCATTTTTCTTCATAAGACTAAGGGTGGTGACCAGGTGCTAGGGCCTTTTGTTCCTTCATGGGCCTACTTTTCCTTAGTAACATGCTTTATGCCCCTGGTCCTTTAAGTTCCTCTTGATCGTGGGCTAACCCTTATATCGAAGCCCCCTTATTGGCAATTTCCAATCAAGATTTTAACTTGGAGTGATGCGATATTTCGTTGATCACCAATTAGCCCTCTGTTTTTAGCCTTAACCCTTGGTTCTTTAACTCTTCACAACCATGTGCCAGCCCTCATATCGGAGCCCCTCAATCAGAGGTTTTACTTTGATGCAATAACATGTCTCAACATAAGAACGTCGATTTGCAATCTAACATCATCCTTTTTTATGTGGCACCTCATGAGTGGTGGCACGTGTCACCCTTTTTGGGACTCTTATGACCCCTGAAAATGCCAAATATGCCTGCCACGTGTCCACCATACTATCACATCATGATGATGTCATCTTCCATATGGCATATCAAAACCAATCTCTGTTCACCATTTGTCCCTTATCAGAACCAATCTTTGTTCACAATGTGTCCCTTATCAGAACCAATCTCTGTTCACCATGTGTCCCTTATTGGAACCAATCTATGTTCACCATGTGTCCCTTGTCGGAACCAATCTATGTTCACCATGTGTCCCTTATCGGAACCAATATTACATTTCCACGTGTCTCGTTAGAGGAAAGAGAAAAGGCCCAAACCTGCTCTGGTTTTTCGCTAAAATCCTTTGTTAATTCATCATTAGTCTTTCTCGGCACTTCAACACTAAAGGAACAATCTTGGTAATTTAACACTATTGGTGGTCATCGATCACCGATCACAACTTTGTTAAGGTTGACATTTTGAAAATGTTGATTGTCGTTATGAGATATGGCCTAGACCCGCTGAATGTTGATATTGCAGGACCTCCGATTTGTGGAACCTCCAATATTACAGAACCTCTGATTTGTGGGACATCTAATTTGCAGGACCTTCAATATTGCGAGACTTCTGATATTCTCTTCTCCTTCATTTCAAAGGCAACAAAACCCTTAAATTTCAACAAGTCATATCTTCTGATCTAGAAGTCCATTTTTGGACTCCCATATACCATTGGAAAGATTATTCCAAGCACTATCCAATGGAGGTGGTCTGATTTAGACTTTGATTCCTTCTGTAACTTGGAAGATGAATGAAAAAATTTCTACTCTTTTGTAGTAGGTGACAGCATATAGTATGAACAATATGTAACATCAAATGAAAGAAAGATATGAGCAGTAATAAACTAAAATGAAAACTAAATCTTAGGGAATACTCCATTGGCCACAAGGCTACGCAAGCATTTAGAAAATTTCCATAAGACACATAAACATTGAAATTTAAACATCAATTGTTTATGAGAATAGATAAAACTCCATAAAGGTATGCACAATAAATATCGCTCAAAAATGACTAATTTTATTTATCAAAACTGAGTACAGTTTGTTTCTTAGCTATTCCCTGTGAAGACTATTAATCATAACTTAATTAACTAGTATATATGGTGTAAAATAATTGGTACAAAGACAGTTTGAATGACAAAACTAAAACATGACAGCGTTGAGAATCCTTCTATTGTCATTCTAATATTATAAAAATTAGAAAATCTCTCTACAAAAAATTAGCTATTAGCCCTGATATTAAATAGCAAACCTTTTATGGACTTGTCTTTTGAGGGACAAGGGTTTTTTTTCCGCACTAGGGTTTTGAGGGTTTTGTCACTGCTCACCATGGCAGGGCACGGAGGAGGGATATCAGCTCCCTCCTACAATCAAGTGGTTGTGAACAGAAGCAAGGGAGTTGGATCGCATCGCTTCAAGAAACCAATGGAGGTGGTAACAAAGGCTAAGAATAAAAAAAAATCGGAAACTATTAGACCTCAAGGACAGGAAGAGAATCATGAGGAAGCTAGCAAGAAGAAGAGGACAGAGGTTAGCAGTCTGAAAGTTGCTCCTATGAGTACATCAGGGGTCTGTAAACCCAAGTCGACCACTATTCCTCGAGTCGTTTTAAGTGACCCAGCGTTGCAGGTACACAAAGACCACATGTTGGAATATGTTGTTATCTGTAAATTTATGGGGATTCGGCTGATGAATAAGGCTTTGCAAGCATGGATAAGGAACCACTAGAAACCAAAGGGGGGAATTGACCTTCACCTTGGGTCCAAGGGCTTCTTCACGGTGGTGTTCACAAGCTTAGAGGATAAAGACAAAGTGTTCGAGGGAGGACGCTATTTTTACGCTTTTATAGGCCTTTATATGAGACCATGGGTAATGAACTTTGTCTTGGAATGAGAAACTTTCACCTCGGTGCTGGTATGGATAAGACTCTATTCCCTTCCTTTAGGTTATTGGTTGCCAAAGTCTCTAAAGGCTATCGGCAACAAGCTAGGGCATTTTATAAAGATCTGAGATGCTACTCTAAGAGGCAAATAAACTTCCTTCGCCCAAATATGTGTGGAAATGGACTTATCTGGGGCACTTCAGGATGCAATCATTTTAGAAGTGTATGACAAGGAATGGGTGCAGGAGGTGGACTATGAACACGTCCCATTTAAAAGTCGTAAGTGCCATGAACATGGGCACCTATACAGGGAATGCCCATTAAACAAGCTAGAGAGAAATACGAAAGCCACTACAGGCAAGGATCCCGAAGGTTTTAATAAGCTTGGGGGTAAAGGGAAAGGAGGCAAGTAGTACCAAAAGAAAATTAATGAAGACAGACAACTGAGTCACAATAGTTTCAATATCTTAGAAACAGAAGTCAAAAACCAGGAATTGAAGAATATTCCCACTGAGAAGGAAAGGGATACTAATATGGAGGATATACCAGAAAACAGCAAACAAAAGGATGATATGCCAAGCATTATGGAGCTCAGTAGGGACCATGAGATGACCCAAAGTGAGGTTGGAATGGAAGACATGAACTGTAGGAGATTCTAGAGAGG
The DNA here is from genome assembly GCA_000404065.3 of Pinus taeda. NCBI lineage: Eukaryota > Viridiplantae > Streptophyta > Pinopsida > Pinales > Pinaceae > Pinus > Pinus taeda. The sequence continues at coordinate 138,390 of APFE031106941.1, read as the reverse complement.
GAGAATTTAGATCTAGAAAAGTTTATGAAGCAAGGAATCACCAAAGGGGTAGACTCTCTGCCAAAAGAGGAGTTTGACAGGGTTAAACAGCTCTTCCTTTGGAGATCATAAACAAAGTATTCTGGAGTCAAAAGAAACCATGATAGCTAGAAGAATATGGGAGTGAAAACGATGGAGGATCCACTGATGCATTCTTCTAAGAACCCAGGTAGGAAAAGAAGAAGAAAAAAACAGAATGAGCTGCTAACTGAATGTGGGAAACTTATGATTAACTCAGGTAAGATTAGGGATCTTACTAGTTACTCCTTTACAAACATTTCTTAATGAAGCTTACAACCTGGAACATTAGGGGTCTAGGAAGTAAAAGGAAACAAAGAACTCTTAGTAGTAGAATGAAAGAAGAAAAATCATATATGGTTTTTATTCAGGAAACAAAATGTTCGATGGACAAGATCAGAGAGATACAGAGCAAATGCTTAATCAAGTATAAGTATCTAGAGGTTAAAGCGGATAACTCAGCATGTGGGATTCTTACTCTATGGGATCCTCAAAACTTGGAATCCTAGATGCTAAAGCTTCTAGGAACTATATATCGCTAGTGTTTCAACCTTTGGGTGATAAGGAGATCTAGATGATCACTAACGTCTAAGGTCCTCAAAAAAAAGAAGACAAACTTAAGCTTCTCACCTCCCTTGAGAAGCTGAGAGAGAGATATCCTGATGTGCCCTGGATTTTGGCTAGGGATTTCAATATGATCAGATCTCTTACAGAGAAAAAAGGTGGTACCAAAAAACTAGGCAGAGACTCCATTGCCTTCCATAACTCCATGAATAACATGGGGCTAGTGGACATCAAAACAGTAAATGGCAATTTTACTTGGAAAAATAAGAGGGGAGGGGCTTCTCAAGTTGCCTCTAAACTAGATAGATTGATAATCTCATAGGACCTCTTTCTCAGAGGCCTTGATATGTCAGCTTTATCCTTCCCTTAGGAGACTCGAACCACTGGCCTATCCAGCTTGAAGCTGCTTTCATGGGTACACTGAGGAACAAACCTTTTAGGTTTGAAAATGTCTGGCTCTCTCACCTTGACTTCACCACCAATATTAACAAATGATGGGTGGAAGATATGCCCGTTCAAGGCACTAAAATGTTCATGTTGCAGCAGAGACTTAAACACGTCAAATCTAGGCTGAAAGATTGGAACAAAAAAGAGTTTGGTAATATTTTTAAATTCAAAGGAGAAATTGACCAAAAATTCCAGGAGATTAAGCAGATCATCATCTCATAAGGTTTTACCGAGGAACGGAAAATTCAGGCTGACTCTCTTCAGAATGAATGGGATGATTGGTGCATGCAAAAGGAGATTTTCTGGATACAAAATCGAGGGTGCAGTGGATTAGAGAAGGAGAAAGAAACATGAAGTTTTTTCGTAGATCAACCTTGGATCACAAATCTCATAACAGAATTTCAAAACTTAAATATTCTCAAGGGAAAGAGCTTATCTCTCACAAAGAAATGGAATCTGTCCTACTTCAACAGTTCCTTAGCATAGCAGAGGAGCCTCTCGTCAACAGATCTTGGTTCATTAAAAAATTCACCAAGTTCATTGCTAAGCTTGTAACCAGGGAAGACAACCACAAACTTAACAAGTCAATGTCTAAAGAGGAGGTTAGTGAAGTTATCAATGAGATGCAAAATGGGAAAGCTCCTGGCCCTGATGGCTTCAATGTGGACTTCTTCAAAGATTGCTGGAAAACAGTCAAACAAGATATCCTTGATGTTGTGGAAGACTCTAGAAGATCTAAAACTATTTTGAAAGCTCTTAATGCCTCTTTCATAGCTTTGATTCCAAAGTAGGAAAAAGCTATTACACCAGACATATTCAGACCCATAGCCTTATGTAATGTTGTGTGCAAAATTATTTCCAAAGTGATCGCTAACAGACTCAAGCCTCTTCTTCTTCCTCTCGTCTCAAAGGAGCAAACTGGATTTGTGGAAGGAAGACAAATTCTCAACAACATCATACAAGATCACAAGGCGGTACACTCTCTTAAGAGCAATAAGCAAGATAGTATGATCATGTAGCTTGACCTAGTGAAAGATTATGATAAGCTAAGCTGGTCTTACATTAGGGTAGTGCTAAGAGCTTATGGCTTCAACCACAACTGGATAAGATGGGTTATGGCCCTTGTATCCACGACCAGCTTCTCCATTCTGCTTAACAGCTCTCCCTCGGAAACCTTTATGCCTTCTAGGGGTATCAGACAAGGGGATCCACTCTCCCCCTTCCTCTTTGTTCTCATGATGGAAGGGCTAGGTAGAGTGATCAAAATGGAAAATTTTGAAGGAAGAATCCAGTGTCTAAAACTTTCCCCAGATGGTGCTACTTCTATTCATCAAAAATTTGTTGATGACATAATGCTCCAGGGCATTCCTATGGTCAAGGAAGCCATAGCTTTCAAAGAAATCCTAAATGGCTTTGCATTGGCCGCTAGTACAGAGGTAAGCATTGACAAATCAAAGGTGTTCATTTTTAACATTGACATTGCTATTCAAAGGAACCTCACCAGAATTCTTGGGTTTCAAAGGGATCAATTACCTTCCAAGTACCTTGGAATGCCTCTTACTGATAAACCTCTAAGCAAGGGAGTGTGGGAACCAGTAACTAATAAACTTCAGGACAAAATCAGGAAATGGACCTACAGATCTTTGAATTTGGTGGGGCGTCTTGTGCTTACAAAGGTTGTCTTGTAAGCTATACCCATTTTCATGTTTTCAGCTCTTCCTGCTCCTAAAGGAGTTATGCAACAAATCAGGAGTATTCAATGAGATTTTCTTTGGGGCAAAGGGGAAGAGAAATTGAAGTGGGATTTGGTAGCTTGGGACAAGCTCTGCAAACCTAAGGCCCATGGTGGTTTGGGGCTTCATGACCTTGAAATCCTCAGCAAAGTTTTGGGAGCCAAACTTTGGTGGAGGTGGCTCAAGGAATCGGCCACCCCTTGGGCCAAGCTTTGGAAGTAGAAATATGCAAATAATTGGCACAAGAGGGATCATATCCAAATGCCATGGCTCATTAAGGGCACCCACATTTGGAAACTTGAAGAATAGAGCCATTGTCTAGCAACATAGCTTCTGGGAGATCCCAGCTGGGAACCTTGCATGGTTTTGGGAGGATAACTGGCAGCACGAGCCAAATTTGTTTAGGGAAGGACTAACCACTCTAAAAAATGACACTAACAACAAAGGTTTACTTATGGTAAGTGACTTCTGGGATCAGGTAAGGGACAATGGTAAATGGAGAATGTGGAAGGATATTGGTTATAGTGAAGAGAGTCCTCTTGCTCTTGACTTGGAGCAGAGGAAGATATTGGTGTCATCCTCTTCTGACCAACTAGGATGGGGTACAAACACCGAAGGCACCTTTAAACTCAAAGAATCTAAATGCATGGCCCTAGGTTTTGATTATTCAAACCCTAATCAAGTTTGGAATGACCTTTGGCAGAACTCGCAATGGATGAAAATCAAGTTGTTTATGTGGTTGGTTCACCAAAAGAAAATTCTCACATGGGAGAATCTTCTGAAAAGGGGATTTGTTGGCCCATACAAATTCCATCTATGTGGCTTACAGGAGGAGACGATGGAACATTTACTAAACATATGCCCCTTCACCTCTACCTTGTGGGATTGGGTGGCCTCAGTCTTCAAGCAAACTGACAGGGACAGACTCAGAATCACCAACACTTTGAAGAATTGGAGGAAAGACTTCTCAAGTAATGAAATAATTAACAAGGCTTGGACTCTGGTTCTAGGCTTTATTATCTAGGATGTCTGGAAAGAACGCAATGGCAGGATTTTCAAGAACAAAACAAGATTGACCCAGAACATCATTGTCCAAATTTTACGACAGCTCAAAGATACCGTAGGATCCCTTATGTGGAAAATTCCTGAGGACCCTCCTTCGCCCCAGGATGCTTGCATACTACTACAGTTGGGTCTCCATTCTTTGGTTCCCCAAGGCATTGTCAATCGTATGAGCAAAACAACTATTGGTAAAGATATCTAGCAGCCTCCTCCTCATGGCTTTTTGAAAATCAATATAGACGGGGCCTCTAAGGGTAACCCAGGGATGGTTGGATTTGGCGATGTCATAAGAGATGAGCAGGGGCACATAAAGGATATCTTTCACAATCATTTGGGGACTGCCACTAATAATATGGCAAAGCTCATGGCCTTAGAGCAGTGCCTGGAAATCCTGATGGAGTCAAATTTACACAACGCCATCATTGAACTAGACTCTGAATTGGTCATTAATGCAGCCAAGAAAATGTGTAATGGAATGGCACCTAGAAAAGTGTCGAAACATTAGAGGCTCTCACAGGTTTTTCAACGTATTCATTCCCACTTACAAACCCTTAGAACCATCAGCTTCGTTCATGTGCAAAGAAAATCCAATATGTTAGTTGATCGTCTGGCGAATGAAGGAGTGTTATGTAAGGAAAGCTATATTCAGTACAAATGGGATTCTATACCCTCTGGTAAATTGTTTGATTAGTGTCAACGAAAGGCAGCCAAAGACATGGTGTATCTCTGGACCATGAATAATGAGTAGCAGGAAGACTAGCGGAAGTAGGAGAGAGCGGAAGTCCTTGAACCTGGTTGAAGTGCTGCAGTAAATCCTAACCATTGATCTTTGGTAAACAGCGTGCCAGTTGAAGGGCCGCATGCCATATGTTTTTATGACCTTCGTTATCGAATGGATATCAGGCTTTAAAATGGTCAGAGATTAAGTCTAAGAGCAGACCCAAAGTTTTATACACCAATGGTTTATAATCTATATTGGCTCCGTGAAGCGGGTAAGTGTCACGCAAGTTTCTGATGCGATATCATTGAGGACCATCGGATCAAATGGGTTTTGATCGAATGGATATTGGGTTTTAAAATGGTTGGAGGTTAAGTCTAAGAGCGAACCTGAAGTTTTATAGACCAATGGTTTATAATCTATATCGGCTCCGTGAAGTGGGTAAGTGTCGTGCAAGTTTCTGATGTGATATCATTGAGGACCGTCGGATCAATTGGGTTCTTGATCAGAGAGAATATCAACCTTCTGATTTAAGGTAAGATCGATGGTGGATATTGAGCGATAAGAATTGGGGAGAGATCAACAGTCTGAACACTTAGGAATAATGACCAGGGGTCTAATTTTGTTTTTGTGTGTAAGGTTTTGGGATTTGTTGACCCTGTTGTTTGTTAATCATCAACGGGTCTGTCTTTTGATTTTATTTACACTTGTAAATATGTGTACCATATGTAATCTTTTTTCGGTTATTTGAAGGCTCCACTCTTACTTGACCAAAAAAAAATACCAAACCTTTTATAAGCATAAATAAATGCCAAAAATGAAAGACGACCTAAGAAAATCATAGAAGAAAGAGATGAATCTTCTCTCCTACTTTTCACTCCTTAGAAAAATTATGTTACCACCAAACATGCCAGCCTCTTATACTCAATAAATAATGAATCAGAGGAAAAAAAAATGACAACTTTCAGATCTTGTGCATACCTCTCCTCGCAGATTTTCCATCTTTACACATGAAGATATGAATGTCTAGCACAGTATATTCACTTCCTTATTACGCCAAGAGATTAGGGGCCCCACCTACCATTTCATTTGAGTTTTATTATTTGGACTTTCAATTCCTTGTTTAGTTTAGTTTTCATTTTTGTAGGTAAGAGTGTCAACATTCTAGCAATTGCACACAGAGGTCTATGGGAAATAGACAAGAACTTAAGATCTCTAGAATCATTAAATATAGATTTAAGTTATGAGAAATAGAGTAAGAAAGTTGTCATATGGGGATGGGAAGAAAGGGATGTGAGAAGTGGGAAAAGAGGAATAATATTTAGTGCTTAATGCAAAAAAGGATTAGGAAATGACTATCAGTATAGAAATATCATCTTTGCACACAAACACAAGGCATCTTGCTTTCTTGTTTAAAGATATTTTGTTGATAAAAGGTGAAAGATGTTAGCGTAAGCATATGCAGAGTATAAAACTTCTATTGATCATATCAGAGAAGGGTCCATCAATCATAATGATGTTGTTATACTCAATCATGATGGATGCAAATGAAAGGATTAAAACAAAAAAATACAAAGCAATAGCCAAGAAGGGTCTTTGATTAGCGTGATCCCAATCTTTTGTCTTGCCTAAAAAGGTTATGAATTGGTTTGATGATTCTAGAAAAATCACAAATAATACTTTGAACAAAGTTAATTTTTCCCATGAAAGATTGAATTTATTTCTTGGAATTTGGCGCTGGAAGGTTTTTTATTTCCTCAACTCTCTCCAGGGCGATACTGACTCTAACTTCAGAGACAATGTGTCCTAGATTACCTACAGCCACGCCAAAGAAAAATAACTTAGGATTGAGAGACATGCCAAATTTCCTACATCTCAGAAATACGCGCCTGAGGTGATAAAAGTGCTTAGAGTGGAACTTAGAATAGATTGTTAACTCATCAAGATAAATTCTAATAATATTCTTGATGAGTTTGTAAAAGTCTATTTGCATAGCCCTTTAGGCTATAATAGCCCAATACTTTTCAAGTTCAACAAAAGAATTTGAATAATTGAGGATGTAATCGAATAAATAATGTGTGATATTCCACTGATCATTCAATTAGATTGGAAGATTTGGTTGAGTAGGGTATTGAATGGTCATATAGCTAGAGAGGTTCGTAATGAAAGGATATGTGGATCAATTTCCTGAGTATGGTTGCAAAAATATGTTGACAGATGAAGTTTTTACACTTCATTGATAAACCATCGAGTCTCACTAGGCATGTGAGATAGTGGAACTAGGCCTATGTTGGCCCATCAACATATCCCTTACATTTTTGTCAAAATGATGGGGCTCCCATTATAATTTTTTTTTAAATCACCTCTTTATTGGCACTCAATTGATTGATATTTCCCTATCTCCATTGTTTGGATTTTAATGCTTCTTTACCCTTTAGGGCTTAGCAAGCTTGTTTGGTATTAAGTTTGCACATTGATTTTGGTTGTTTTACTACCTTTGTGTTCTACCAGTTTTATAATGAATGCACATTTGGCACATGTCGTTCATGGCTCGAATTATTCATGGCTCCTTGCTTCTTTGTGTTCTTTCTTCGAATTGCTTTGGCCTTGGCTTAGCTTTAATTTCATGCATCATTTCCCTAACCTAAAAAAATATATAATAAATTGTTAATTAATTACATATTTGTACATACTTATATATATATATATATATATATATATATATATATATATATATATATATATATATATAATATATATATAATTATATACAAATAATTACTAAATTATATTTAACTTAAAATTATACATATTAAAATAAAAAAAAATGAAAATTATATAATGTAAATATTATATATATTATAACTATGGTATATTACAATGAATCATATATGTCATAACATTGCAAAAAAAAAAAAAAAAAGAGAGAGTTAAAATAAACATTATATATTACTATAAACGTATGATATAGAATGAATTTGCATATATGACTACTATGTATTACCTAAGGTAGACATTATTTACATGTTACATCTTATGAAAAGGCCTTTGCATTGTTCATTAGTCGAAGTAGTTTGAAATTGAAACACTGAATTCAAACAAAAATATGTTTATATTTAATAACAATATTATTAGCACAACCACATTAATAAATGTGGTTGATAAACGCCTCTAGACATATATCAACCACATTTATAAATATACATCAATACACATTAATATTTATATACATTTATATAAACTTCCATATACAATATTGTGCATTTATATATATGAAATGTGCATTATTGTGCATATTAGTATATTAATGTATTTAAATGTACATGACTGTGCATTAATGTACTTTAGTGTGTATTAATGTACTTTAGCGTATGTACATTATTGTAATGCACACTAATGTATATTAATTAAAGTACATTGATGTATAGTAATGTATATTAACGTACATTAATGCACTAGCAAAACCACATTAAAAATATTAATGTGATTGATATAGCCAAAGACTTCATTTGAATCTATTAATGATAAATATATAACAATAGAAATAAGAACGGATTAGTACCAAAAACCATGGCGTTTATAGTCCTTTGGGTTTTCACTATTGATCCCTTGGGTTTATATGCCCTCAGGTTTATAATATCAATCCCTTAGGTTTAATTCTAAAACTACAAGAGATTATAAACCTAAGGAAATAATATTAACCCAAGGGATTAATACTAAAAACCCAAGGAATCATAAACCCAAGGGAACAATATTAACACAATGGGTTAATATAAAAACCCTAGCGTTTATAATTCCCTTGGTTTTTTACTATTAATCCATTGGGTTTATAATATCAATGCCTTCAGTTTAATACTAAAACCCCAAGGGATTATAAACCCAAGGAAATAATATTAACCCAAGGTATATAAACCCTTTGATAAATATTATAAACCCTAAAATAAACATGGTTCACCATGGTTGACAATGGTTGATTTCCGTTTTGAGACAATCCTTGGAATATAGACCCTTAGACTAAAAAACCCAAGGAAATTATATTATAAACCCAAGAGAAAAATAAACCCAAGTGGTTAATACTAAAACCCCAAGGGAATTAATCGCAAACCCTTTGAATAATATTATACCCCACGAATATGAACCCTTAGATTAATAAACCCAAGGAATTGATATTATAAACCTAAGAGAATCAAAAACCCAATAGGTGAATACTAAAACCCCAAGGGATTATAAACCCAAGTGAATAATATTAATATAGGGGATAATAAACCCAAGGGATTAATACTAAGAACCCTAGGGTTTATATTCCCTTGCATTTTTAGTATTAATCCCTTGGGTTTATTATTTCCTAGGTTTATAATTACTTGGGTTTTTAGTATTAATTCATTGGGTTTATAATCCCTTCTGTTAAATTTAATTCCTTGGGTTTATAATCCTTTCGGTATTTAGTATTATACCTTAGGAATAAGAACCCTTAGATTAATAGACCCAATGGATTGATAAAATAAACCCAAGGGAATACAAACCTAGGATAAATAATGTTTGTCCCTTACATTTATTATCCCTTGGGTTAATATTATTTCCTTGGGTTTATAATCCCTTGGGGTTTTTTTATTAACCCATTGGGTTTATTGTTCCCTTGGGTTTATAATAACAATCCCTTAGGTTTATTAAGGATTCATATTCCCATGCTATAATATTATTCACATGGTTTGTAATTAATATTAATCCATAGGGTTCAATATTATTCTGTAGGATTTATAATTTAATGGATTTTTAGTATTAAACCCAATGGAGTATATGGTTGAGGATACTTGACCATGGTTGATTTTCAAATCAAGAGAATCTTTGTGATAATGTGACATTGCACCATGGTTGATTCTCATATTGAGACAATATCTGTCACAATGCGACATTGGACCATGTTCAACCATGATTGAATTCATAAAACATGGTTGACCATAATTGATATTAGAAACCCAATGGAATAATAAACTGTTGGGATTAATACTAAAAACCCAAGGGATTATAAATGTATGGGGATAATATTAGACCATGTGAATATGATACCTTATGTTAATATACCCTAGGGATTGATATTATAAACTCAAGGGAATAATAAACTCAAGGGATAAAAATTATAAGCCCAAGGTATATAAACCTGAAGATAAATATTTTAAACCCTAAAATAAACATATTTGATCATGGTTGACCTTGGTTGATTTCCATATTGAGATAATCCTTGTTGCAATGTAGTGTTTCACCATGGTTGAAAATGCTTGACCATGATTGGTTTTCAAATCGAAAAAATATTTTTCACAATGCAACATTGAACAATGGTTAACAATAGTTGATTCTTTACCAAAATGTGGCATTGGACCATGGTTGAGACAATGATTGATTTTCATATCGAGACAATGTTTGTCATAATGCGACATTCGACCATGGTTGACCATGGTTGATTTACATATTGGGACAATCATTGTCACAATGAAACATTCAACCACAATATTATTACACTTTGACACAAACATGACTTGCGATTTCTAAGGACGTGTTAGAGTATATAAAACAATGAATAGTGAAGGGTGAAACAAATGGCCGGGTAGAAAAATGCCACATTAAATTAATACAGTCTTTGGAACTCCGAAATGTTGTATTTATTAGTTTGAATGAAGGACTTACATCGACAACTTATCAATGTAGTATAAATATTAATACCTTTTTCATGTAAGCCAAATCTCATAGCAAAAAGGAATCACAGTAGGATCTTGAAGCAACTCACGTATTTATACATGAGTAATTTGAAACATTTAATAAACAAAGGGTCTATAAATGTACCAACATTTAATTGTCAATCCAGATAGTTCATGAACTTCAAGGCACAACATTGGAAATGCCAGAGAGAGTCCCTAGAAACCTGCAACACAAATTCTAGTATTTCTTGTGCATTAATCTCAACAATAAATGAAATCTTGCACTTAAAAGGGAACTTGAGAAAACACCACTCCAAACAATTAAAATCATGTGGGAAATAAAAGGCAATCATGTACTATTTAACAATGTGAAAGGAAATTCTAAGTACGAGCAAACAGAAGGGAAATCATAACTCGAAACCAAGCAGTGCTGGCACAATATCAAAAACACTATAAATGCTGGAATAAATTCAAGAGCAATTCAAAACCATTCTGCCTGCACTAATTCTACTGCATCTACCTCTGTGTAAAATTAACCTAAAAGAATCGGCAACATAACAAGTAAATTTACTGTGTAAATAAACATATGAAAGAGATTGATTTAATATGAGTCTCTCACCTCATTCGATATGAAGAAATATTCTGAGTGCAAGCACAATTCTTAATGCAGAAAATCAAATTAATTTTGCAGTTGAAAGGAAAACATTGCAGCAAATCAAATAACACAATTTGAAGAAGGAAAGAGACTATAGATAATTAAATAAACTTCACACAGTAAATAATAATTTAAATGTTGTTTAATTTAAGAGATGCAGAGCGGTGTCGAGATGGTCTGGCTACCAACCCATCCAGCTCGCACCCTCTATTCGTAACCTAGTTCACACAAGGATTAAAATCATCAAATGCAACAAATAGATAGATAGATCATGGCTGAAAGTTGCTTCAAACAATTCTGGAAAAACAATCTTTACATTACATAGACAAACACATAACTCCAACAAGTAGGAGAAGCGATCCATAAGCTATAATTTGCGTGATGCTACATTGGGACCAGCTTCTCCTCCCTTTTGCGCGTTCCTTTTGTGCCTGTGCATTCTTATGCTATCAACAGATTAATTGACTAACTAATTTCCTGCTCCAAGCAATTTCTAAGCTTACATATAGGCATCGAATTATAATTTGGGGCTTTTGACAGCTAATCAAAATACAAGAGGAGCAGATTATGAATCTTAACAATTTTCCAGGAATAAAATTGGGTTTGTAACTAAATTTCGAAATAGGAATTGTTTCTGGCAAGTCATTTCTCTTTACCTGGAATGATGATGTGGGTGGACCAATTGCTTCCTCGAATTTCCTATTAAAATAAGAGTAATTTCCTCAAATAACTGGGATCGCCTGAAACATTTTGTAATTCTAAAAATAACAATGATGACTCTGCATCAGATGGAACAACAATGCATCATCTCGTTCGTTCTAAACCCCTGCCATCACAGCAAGCGAGGACGATGGTAAAAATTCCCACATGTTTCTTTCTCACGTGGCAATGTATCGTATCAGATAATCTGATGTTTTGGTTGAGCTAGAGTCCAATAACATATTCGATCCCTTCCCTCTTTCATGGCACTACGCTAACATGGCACTTATTCCCCTTATCGTGGCATCCATCACATGGTTGTGCTTTCCAGGAGCCAAGCACACTTCATTTGTGAAGCAAATTAACATTGTCCCTCACTCAATATACACAACTCAATTTTAATATATTTGGTCCTTCGAAGAGCAACGGCCTCCAATAAAGCAACCAACACAATAGTTTAGGCATCGTGCTGCTTTATTGTCAAATGAAACAATCTTCGAACAATTCTAGAACTTTGTTGGGAAGATAGAAAAGCAGCTACAAGTATACTATAGCCCTCTTCTAAATTTGTGCACGACCTCGTGATGTATGAAGCTTTCAGCTGTTGTAGGCACCATGGCTAGAGCTAACAATATCCTTATTGTTTGATTCATGGCATAGAAATTTGTAGAAAGGTATGTTGCTTCCATCATCAGTTGTGTTGCTTAAGCCATGCTGGAGCAGCCTGCCAAATTGGTATGCAATTAAGCTGCCCAACTCTGCACTTGTTTCCTGGCGTAGATGAGTTGATAGTCTATATTCGTCACATTGATAAAGTGTTCCTTGGCTTTGCCATGAAAATGATCATTTATCGAAGTGAATAAACCCAGTGACAAAAAATCACTCGGTGTCCCATTCTCCTATGAAGCTATATCATTCTTGTTTGATTCCTTCCAATTTAGTTGAAACCATGGTTGCAACATACTAGTACTTGAGCAGCTATCATTTACAATAGCCTAATCTGAATCCAATACCTTAGGGGCATGTCTGTGTCCATGTACACATCCTCTAGTGTAGGTGTTGTCTTAGTGGGTCCTGACCTAGGTTCATAGTTAGTTTTTCCAAACAAATCACTACACTACTGGCCCTTTCGGCATCAATTCGCGAAGTGCGGAATGAAGTCTCAACTGAAGCAGTATGGGGGGATGTTGGAACCAAGTTTTTGCACCCAGAGATTAATGTAATTTCATTTTATGTCCTTGTTGAGTCTTGAAAATGTCATTCATTTCCATTACACTTTCACTATTATATCCATTATATCACTTCCATTCACCTCCATTTCACTACTATGTCACCACATTCATCCCACTTTCATTATCATTGGGCCACATTTATGTTTTTCCAATCTTTATTAATTCTAAGCTTTTTAAGTGAATTTGTGGTTAAAAATTAGGAAATAATGTGCATAATCTTATACCTAACCAATGGGTTGAGATTGTTGACATGTGTAGGTTGAAAGGAGGCTTCTAGAAGACCCTTATGTGGCACTCTAAGGCCAAATTCGAATTTGAGTGGAAAGAATCATGGGATCATGAGGATATGTGTCACATCTCCTAATTGTATTGTAACTCTAAAAAGGCATGTGTCTTATCAGTTCCTATTTTGATTAGGACTCTAGAGGTAGAGGGAGAGATTCATGGATTATCATTAATGAGATGGCTCTCATCTTTTTGTATAAATAGGAGATTTCTCTCCTTCATTTGTTAGTCTTTTTAGTCCCTAGTTCTTAAGATGGTAGTTCTTCCTTGATGGCTTTTGAAAGCTTTGGAGAACTTTGTTTTACTTTGTAATTTTGAAGAATTTGAATAAAGCTTTGATGTTCTCAACATGGAAGGAGATGTGAAGTAGATTTTATGGAGCACATTAGAATGTAAGGTAGAGTAGATTTCATTTTGTAAATATTGCTTTGTAGAATGTAAGGTAGAATAGATTTCATTTTCTAAATATTGCTTTGATTTGATTTGATTACTTTCAAGTTTGATAGATTAAATTTTTCATTCATGCAATTTTAATTCATGCAAGTGTGTTCAATTTTGCTTTGATTTCATAGGTGGCAGAGGGCCCTTGCCTTGTATAGTTGTCATTTAATTTTGCATTTAATTTTGTTATGCTTATGTATATTAGCTGTACATAAATTGCTTTCAAGTTGATTGTAGATTAGTGATGCACATAGCCTTTTAATGACTAATGACATGATAGAACCATCTTGTCCTTTTGCTGAAACAGCAAGGATACTGGGTCTCATAGTCACTAGCTCATTGTTTGGTTATTGCATTTTATCTTGATTGAACTAATGACATGATAGAAATCATCTTGTCCTTTTGCTGAAGCAGCAAGGATACTGGGTCTCATAGTCATTAGAAAACCAACAAGAACAAAACCCCAAAAACAACATAAACTATAAAACAACGAAGTAAGAGAAAGGTTAACTAAGCACATATAGTGCACCACACTTCATCAGTTTACGATACCCGGATTGATAATTTATGTAGAGCAATTTAAGACGTTAAATTGACTAGACATTTTGGCGCCGTTGCCAGGGAAGTGTAATTAGGAGACCTTATTTCTTACATCTGAAAAAAAAGTTAATAATTCTTGAGTATGCTCTCTTCTTGCACTTTGTGTGATCTGGAGGATCAGAAAAAGAATTATTATGTAAAAAAGAAAAAAGAAAAAAAAAAAGGAGACAAAATAAACTTCAACATTTCAATTGATTCAATAAATAAAAAAAATGATGAAAAAATGAAACTCAACTGCTTTGATAGGTTCAAATTGACCAAAATTGTCTGGTTATGCTTTGTAGTGGTCTTCAAAACACTGTATCCTGTTTTAATAAGGTTTTGCAACTTAGCTGTGGAAACTGCCCTGATTCCACAGCTAGCTGAGAATTCCGCAGCCGACATAGGTTTCTGCAGCCAGCACAGGATTCCGCAGCCGTTTTGTCAAACACCATGCTACAAGTGTCCAATGAAAAAACCGACCACATGGGCATCTCCAGAATTGTCTCGACATGGATCCTATCTTAGTCACCTAGCTCAGATCGATGAAAAACCAGCCTAAGACCTCAGTCAAAGTCCTGTTTTTAGCATGTTTTTCTTAAAGTATTTGCTGCTTCTTTAGTTGTTTTTCTGACTCTTGTAATTAGTAGCAGCAGGCCAATGTTAGTAAAAATCTTCAAACACTCATCCATATTCCATCCATTGCTGAAGTATCATCAGCATTGTTACTGCTGCTATTTGTCGTCTCAATTATTTCTCCTCTCCAATTGAAAGAATTCGACCGAGGTTAGGGGTTCAATTTACCTTGAACTAAATCAGAAAATCAGTTGAAGAAGTAGGTTTCCCACAATATCCAAAGCTCTGAAAC
Source organism: Pinus taeda (assembly GCA_000404065.3). Lineage (NCBI taxonomy): Eukaryota > Viridiplantae > Streptophyta > Pinopsida > Pinales > Pinaceae > Pinus > Pinus taeda. Next base: position 123,357 of record APFE031106941.1, on the reverse strand, counting down.
TTGTGAAATTCTTTTATCCCTCTATCCAGCTGAAACATTCTAAGTAAGACTATACCTATATGGAGATACTTGCCAACATTTATGAGTAAATCAATAATTTTCCAATGTGATGCAAGGATCATAATATAGGATTATATTGTGTTACGCTATTGATTCAAGAGAACATATCATATGCAATATCAATAGAGCGGAGGTTCATTACAACATATTTATACAAAGAGCAGGGAGCACGGGCCAGGAAGCAAAAACATATAACCAAGAGAAAAATACTTGTTCAGGATGTCCTTGAAAATTCTAGCACCCTTCATTTTCTATTTCCTGTGTTCCAAATTGCAAATCAAACAAAAATAAAAAAGAAGCCGAATGCAGCAATTCATAAAAATACAGAACAGTTGATCCAAAAATGCGTAATAGCTGAAAAACGTCAAATTTAAAACGCTCTATTTGCCCAAACATAGATGAATTTCAAGAAAATAAAACATGGGTTTTTTTGCCAGGTGGGTCAGTTAGATAACCCAGAAACCGTTTGAGGAAATTTGTGGCGGTCTGGGAGAAATCTGCGGTTCTTCGGAGTGTATTTTTGAGTGCCGCGTGAAAAAAACAGAGTTTTTAATTAAATGAACAACTGTGATGTAATTCCGCGTGCCTGAGGAGGAGAATTCTAAATAGGAATCAATTAATTCAAATTCAAAAATGGGACTGTTCTTTCATTTATTGGCTGTACGAGGAAAAAGTGACCTATTATACTACGTCTCTTGTCCACCATGATCTCTGCAGCCAATGCTGAGACGTGTGCGTAAGCCACTCGACTCTAAAGGATTCGGCCGTTATTCCATCCACTTATCACTCCATTTCCACACGCATTGAACTCATTTATTGTGTTTTTTTTCTACTCCCTCGTACTCACACCATTTCCACTTTCATTTCCGCTGCAAACCCCACAGCTCTGTTTCAAACCCCGATTGCAGTTCTGCAATACGCCTTGCATTACGTTACGGCTACTCCACTTACAGCCGTAATCCACCTGTTTTTCCCATGAGCATCCACACATAGTCAAAGCTTCAGCCGAAGTTGAGAGCCGAAGATGGGGAAGCTGCTTAGAGTACAATTTAATATCTTCATTGTGATGCCACTCCTTGAAATTGTTTGAATAGAGAAAACTTCACCACAGATTATTGTTGACCTTATAAATGTTGGAAAGAATATAAAGAAAGTCCCTATAGTGGTGGGAAATTGCATCGGCTTTGTTGTCAATCAAATGTTCTTTCCATACACTCAATCAGCTCATATGTTGGCAATTCTTGGCCAGATATTTATAGAATAAACAAAGTCATCACAAGTTTTGGAATGATTGCAAGATCTTGTTGGATATGAAGTATCTATTAAGATTGGACAGCAATTTGTTACAGCCTTCACTCCTCCACATTTTTTTTTTCTCTTCCACGCACACAGCCACTCCATTTCACAGTACTTCCCACACTGTGTTTTCATTAGCTGCAAACCACTTTCCGCAGCTAACTCAACTTTCCGCAGCTGGCACAACTTTCCGCAGTTGTTTTGTTAAAATCTAGGTTGCAAATGTCATCAAGCAAAACAAGCCACATGGGTAGCTGGGGGAATGTCAGTACATGGATGGTGTCCTATTCATTTGGTCCAATTTGATGAAAAAGACTTCGGTCAAAGGGAAGTCAAATTGTGTGTTATCATTAAGTCGCCGCACTGAGTCGCCACACTAAGTCGCTACATGTCAAGAAAAAAACAATAATTTTGAATCAATGAAATGAATAAGTTATTTGCTCACTTTTCTGAAGGTATTGATTAATTTTGGA
>APFE031106941.1:102757-119017 GCA_000404065.3 Pinus taeda | reverse complement strand
CCTTGTATAGTTGTCATTTAATTTTGCATTTAATTTTGTTATGCTTATGTATATTAGTTGTACATAAATTTCTTTCAAGTTGATTGTAGATTAGTGATGCACATAGCTTTTTAATGACTAATGACATGATAGAATCATCTTGTCCTTTTGCTGAAGCAGCAAGGATACTAGGTCTCATAGTCACTAGCTCATTGTTTGGTTATTGCATTTTATCTTGATTGAACTACTGACATAATAGAATCATCTTGTCCTTTTGCTGAAGCAGCAAGGATACTAGGTCTCATAGTCATTAGAAAACCAACACGAACAAAACCCCAAAAACAACATAAACTATAAAACAACGAAGTAAGAGAAAGGTTAACTAAGCACATATAGTGCACCACACTTTATCAGTTTACGATACCCGAATTGATAATTTATGTAGAGCAATTTAAGACGTTAAATTGACTAAACAGTCCTAAATCTGCCTTCACGCAAATTGATAAGCCTTTAAGGCTTATCAATATAACTCCCTTTAATCAACCTCTAGACCTCCGTGAAGATCTACGACTATCTTTCGCAGACCCTAGATAGGTGGATAAACTACTTACGTGTATCAAAGATGACTTATAACCCAGTAATTACTCAGATTGGCTTAAGTGTTCAATAACTTCAACATACAACAAGATAATTTTCATGTAAAGAGTTAGCATCAATTACGTTCATATAACAATACAAATCGTGTAAAGTCACCCATCAATACAATATTATTTCATAAACCCATCATTTATTAAAATATAAACGCATTCATGTAAAACAGAGTAAGCAAATAAAACACAGGAAATTCTGGAATAATATCTTTACTAATACTTTAGTTCTACTTACAGGCTCAAGACTTTCCTGCGCTCTCAACTGTAGAGGTCCGTGCACTCAGCTGCAGACTCTACTCTAGGCCTCTATGCACGTATCTGCAGAGCCTTTCTTCTACTCTAAGACTCTATGATCTTCTTTATATTGACCCATTACATTCTTCTTCCTCTCTATTGTTTTCCTTATACATCTTAAGACACACCTATTTATACAATCCCATGGTCCGTAGATCTTCAAAAGCCAACTAAACTTACATAAAAGAAGGGTAAAACCCTTTATGGCACTTTAACTATCTACCCACTCCTCGTCCACAACTTGCGGAGAATTTACATTTTATACAACAAAACTTGGGCTTTTTCCCCAAAATTGACCCTAGGGGACCCCATCCCAAGAGGTCCCCAACACAAATATCGTGACTCACCCCCAAGTCACTCTACTACTGCGGAGATCTTATTGTGAAGACCTCCCAACTCTACTTGTGCCACTACCACGCTCTGCCTCGCTGCCTGTTTGATCTGCTCCACCAGCTACTCTATTGTCAATCTTGCAATGTCCTCCTTGATTTTCTGTTGTGTCCTTTGTAAAATTTCCAATTTCTCTTGGATGTTGGTGGATACAATGTAGGCCTCATCCAACTAAGGCCCCAATCTGGCATTGGGGATTGCCTCTTTCTTCTGTGTTGCTTCCACCTATAGATGCAGTTATCTTGCCTCCTGCATCTTATCAAGGTGTTGTGCGGCAACAATGGTGCGCATCATTGCTCTGAATTCATCATAATGTTTTTGGAGTTCATGAGCTTATGTATTCAAGGCTTGCAAGGTGGGATCTTCCTGCAGAGCTGTGATGACCTCCATTGCATGCTCAAAAAGTGCGGTGAATTCTTCCACTGTCGCAGCTCCATCCTTCACAGTGGCTTCACGTTGTTCCCTGACCTCTGGCGTAGTTGAAGGGTGTGACTTCAACTCTAATTCTGTGATCTTCAAGTTCATCTCAAACTGAACTCTAGCCACTTTTGTCTTGGCGTCGTGCATGCCTGCAGCCAACTTTCTGATCTTCGCCTCCAATGGCGCTTCCTTAGGTATATGTAGTTCATGCACTGTTATGTAGATTTATGCCACTACGGCCGCAAGTTGGGCATTTTGTGCTTGAACTTTATTTTGTGCCTCCAGCACCTTGGACTTCTCAGCAAACATATGTTCATTGTTTACTCTATACTCGCTTATAAGGCTCAGTGCACGTTGCTCCCAAGCTTTAACCTCTTCTATCACACCTGCTTGAAGCGTGTGAAGAAACTCGCTTGGGAGCGCAGCTAGGTTGAGGTCGATGTTCTTTAGAGACCTGACAACAACCTTGTCAATAGTTGCCTTCACACTCAAAGATCCAGTGACTGAACCATCTCGGCTGCTTAAGTGGTCCCCGATGCCAAACTTGTTGATACAGCGCTGCTCTGCCCTACACTGACCGGGATCCTATTTTCCTGGATCTACAACTCAGTGAATTTATCCACCATAGCATCATCTCAGTAGTCCCCCATCTTCACAAACTTCAATTCACTTCTGTACCAATATTTACTTGCTTAGTTTTCAGTGGGGTGAGGATGTTGGCGTTCTCTATATGTGGTCCCTCTACTTCACAGTGGCCTTCTAATTCGGGGATTTTAATATTCCATGGATACTCATCCTCTCCTTCAACAGTCATATTATATCATTTCAACGCATGGCGCAGTTGGGTGCTCCAATCCGATTGAATCAATTCCTATGGATCCTGCGGAATTCTGAAGATTGATGCCTTAACTTCTTGCAGCACTTCATCAATACTTTCGAATCCATTTTCAAAGCTAGATGTCCTCACAGACCCTTCTCTTTAAATATCCCATTCTATGGTGTCATGGTGAAGCTCTGTTTCCAAATACTAGTTCATAGGAATAATGTCCAAAGTGTGACAGCAAATATGCACCCACTCTGGCTGTGGCTTCGTTCCATAAGCCTTAGTCCACTTTGCCAAATGATCACGTGGATCATTTCTCCCGTCATACTTCTCAGTCAACCGTACCTTGCGATGACTAAATTGCATCCTCATCATCCTCCTATTGTCGTTCCACTCTTCAAAATTGTCTTTATGTGTACCCCACCACAGTGTAGATGTAGCGCGTAACGCCAAATCTAGTGCTTGGAAGCGATTCTTCTCAGGCACTTCCCTTTCAAATTCATCCAGAAATTTATCCACATCTGTTAGACCATCATAATAAGGAAAACTTCTTATCTCAAATGATACACAGCGCAGTGATTTAGTCATCATATTACATCGTAGCGTACATACTTCGTATAACCTATTCTTCCAGTGCTCCAATTCTTCATCTGAATCTAATGTATAGGAACTTTCGTGGTCCCATGCAATTCGTCCATCGGTAGTTGGATTACCCAATCTTGGTCTCATGTTTTTATCGTATAGATCTGGTCCAAATCATCATCGCTTTCCTCATAGTTGCAGACCGATTCAGTATAGCGCGGTCCTTCTGCAGGGCCTAATGCTATTACCACACAGAGCATTTTCCTTTCGAACAACATTGTCTGCTTCTTCAAATTGATGACCCCATTCGTGTCGATAGCCTAATCAATTCCAAGGAGCGCGGGATATGGATTGTTTTCATCAACAATCTCTATTACTTCAAAGTCAAGTAATGCACTCGCACCCTCTATATCTACAGTTACTCCATGAAATCTCCCCATAGGGATAATCTTCTATTGATTTTCCATTCTTAATTGAATCGGAGACCAATGCAGTGTAGGCCTTCCCATATTTTCCCAAATTTGTTTAGGCAAAACATTCGCATCCGACTCTAAATCCAAAATAACTTGATCCATCTCGTATTCTCCTATTTGCGTGGTGAGACTTATCTTGCGTCTTGTTCTCGTCTTATGTCTACCAATATTTCTAACCACATGGTGCCCGTTAGACGCTTTATCCCTGCCAGCACATTTATTTAACTCCTATAATCCTTTCACAACCCTGTTGTCACGCAACAGTTTCATGCAGGTCTCCAAGAAAGTAGTAAGCATGGAGGGTTCAACCTCTTCTGATAGCCTATCCTAACTTCCTGAGGTAGAGGCTTCATTGTAGCTTTTCTTTACTTCCATGAATGTCTCCTTTGCACGCTCCAGATCAAACCGAACTTCTTTTTCTGGAGCCTTGCAGACCCATCCATCTTCTTCAGGTTATTTTCCCTTATCGTCCCTAGTTGTCACACCACTTTACAGCACAATATTGACATTTGGATCCTCTTCACGAGGTTCTTCCTTCATCATCTACAGGTTTTCGGTAGGCTATTGAGGTTTCGCCTTCTTCTCTAGCATTTTAGCTATCAATATAGGTCATTCTTCTGTTGCATGATCAAACTGAGTACAATTTCAACATGATGGGCATGTTTGGCTTGTACACTCCCACGCATAGTGTCCTAGCACTTCAAAAATATAGCAAATAACTCGCCCTAGACCTTTACTAGGTCCTCCACCTCCTTGGCCTCATCTGTGTCCCTGATATCCTCCACGTGCTCCCCTGGCACCTTGATCTAGAGGCCAAGTTTTTGTTTGCATCTAATACACAGATGTTCTTTCAATCATTAATTCATAGCTATGACAGTTACGCTCATCATGGCCATTTACAGAAATTGGAGAATAATTGTTGCAGCATCTCTACGAATTTTTGTAGTAAGTGGCAATTATCTGTTACATGTTTTCTTGCTACTTGAGAGATAGCACACCAAAGTGCGAGCCCTATACTTGGTCTTGTTGGGGCTTCCAGCCTCAGAGGCATGGGCCCTCCTCCTGGCATATAATTCACAAAAATAGGGCAATGATCCTCATCATGCCCCTGGTTCTTACACTTAAGGCACCAAAGCTCTTCACGCACTTCTGGTCAAGCAGCTTTCTCCTTCTTCAAGCTCTGAAACTCCAAGCAGAGGTTCTACAACTCCGCATGAATCTGTTGAACTCCCAGCGCCGCATCCTGGATAAGCATCTCATGTAATCTCATTGCGATCTCCTGCACTTTCGCCCATGTTCCTATCTTTTGTTGTGATAGAGAAATCCTTAAGTGAGGCAGGAGTGCAACTATAAACTAGTCATGGTGCTGACTATCTGTGAGATTCATATTGGCTTCACGGATTCCACACTTCAGTCTCTGATCTAGCTCCCAAGGTGTTTCACTGATCCTCATCACGATTTCCTTGAACCCCACTACCGACTGTGTTTCAGACTTAGGCCTACTGAATTCCTTATTCAGAGCAGTCTGAGTGTCGGCTAATGACGCCACCAAGTTGTCAATGCAATACTTAATGTACCACATCAACGCATGACCTTGTAGAGTAGTAACCAAATGTGATTTCTTTATATGATCATCTGTAATATTTTGTGTTGTCCACACGAACTTCGCTACGAACTAAAACTGGTACCGGTCCTCATTTCCCAAGCCCTTGAAATCAAGCAATTTCATCGTATCAGTGGCAGAGGTGGTGGTGGGGTGGGAAAATGTAGAAATTTCCCACTGTAGATCATATGGTAATGCAATGTACTAAATCAAAACGCTTGATCTACTTCTACAAACAATTGAGCAGAAGCTTAATCGAACATGAGCAACATCAAGGATGAACAAATATAGCTAAGAATGAGAGGTAATCAACCATAACACATAAGATATAACACTGGGGAACGCACCAGCCTAAAACCCCAACTTTGTATTATCATACAAGTGGAAATCTTGTTCAAGTTACAAAAAGAATTAGCTCTCAAGCTATCATGCTCTCTCTGCAATCAGACAATATAGCTCACAGACTCAATAGACATAGAATATATCTTCTCAAGCCCTCCAAGCCTCCTATTTCCTTGTGCAATTTTGATTGGGGTCCAATGATATCATATGTGTGAATTGGCCTAATCCAACTGCGCAATCCTCAAGGAATAATATTCCTTCTGCATACAAGGAATATTCACCAAGGAATATCCTAGCAACTGATAGTACACTATCCCTCCATCTGATCTCAACTGGATCTCTGATTGAACTGACATGCATGAGTTATCCATGAGTGAATTCTCAATTATCTGAAATATAGTAGTTAGATGCATGCAAGCATTAACTAACTGAACTCTCATTAATTTAACAAATTGTTAAATTAATCTAACTGGACTTGACTCAGTTAATTGATCCAACTAATTACAACTCACTCTTATCTCTTTAACTGATGTATAAATCCCTCAATCAAAGGAGAAACTGTTGCATGTCCTCACATAGACTTCAAGTTCATAATTCCTTAACTAATTAACTCAAGATGAATTAATTAATCAATTTACAAAATGTTGTTAATATCAAATTCGAATTTTACTTCCTATGTTTAGTCCAGGGACTGACTAAAATAAGAAGGGATCCCAAAATGCTATTTTTAGAAAATTTATTTTTAGCACTTTCACTTTTCACCCATTGTAGCTAAGATCTCCAATGGCTACACTGCTATTTATAGCCTGGCTATTTATAGCAGTGCTATTTTTAGAATTTCTTGTTGCACATTTCAACAACAAAGGTGTATTCTATGGAGGTGAAGGTGGAGGTGGCATGGACAGAAGAGGTATTCACAGAAACCCTTGCCTTATTAACTGAACAATGCTCTGCAGTGAAGCTTGTGTTGCTCCCTCATCGTCACGAAGAGGAGGCTCAATCAACAGGCTATATTCAGGACATGTTCTCCTTCTATCCCTAAAGAAATTTCCGCTTCGAGTAGCTCCAAACATCAAGGTAATGGCATAACCCATTTTTCACACAAGAGCATCTTAATCCAAGTATTCAAAGATTTGAAATACCTACCTCGTGATCCCTTGAAAAACCGTCGCTCTGCTTCATTGTAGCTGACTGAGGCATCGACTGTGAATTCTATCACAAATCCTCCTATGACTCAATCAAGCCAGTGATCGACAGGGCGCATGAGATTATCTTCAAAAGATTCCAATCTTCATGCTAACTTCGTGGTCCACACTATTGGACTATCAAGCCTCCACCTTCCTTGGTTGTCTGCCAATTTAGCAATCCAATCGTATAATTCAAATGGGAAGGTGCAGAAGAAGATCTTGTGTATCTATGTGTACAAGTATCTGTCCAACCATTTTTCTTTCGTCAAGTGCCGGTTTCTGCTTTCTTGTGCCACGAATTCATAGATCTTTCTATCCAACCACTCCTCAATTTATTTCTTGGTCAAGTTCCAATGATGCGACATCACACATCTCCTTATGCAAATCCTGGCCACGGCAATGGAACCATTTTTTGGCTTAGTGGGTCCTAACCCAGGTTCAAAGTTAGTTTTTCCAAACAAATCCCTACACTACTAGCCCTTTCAGCATCAATCCGCAGAGCGTAGACTGAAGTCTCACCCAAAGCAGTATGGGGGGATGTTGGAACCAAGTTTTTGCACCCAGATATCAGTGTAATGTTGTTTTATGTCCTAAATCTGCCTTCGCTCAAATCGATAAGCCTTTAAGGCTTATCGATATAACTCCCTTTAATTGGCCTCTAGACCTCTACGATGATATACAACTATCTTTCACGAACCCTGAATAGGTGGATCAACTACTTACGCGTATCAAAGATGAATTATAACCCAATAATTACTCAGATCGACTTAAGTGTTCAATAATTTCAACATACAATAAGATAATCTTCGCGTAAACAGTTAGCATCAATTGCATTCATATAACAATACAAATCATGTAAAGTCACACATTAATATAGTATTATTTCGTAAACCCATCATTTATCAAAATATAAACGCATTCATGTAAAACAGAGTAAGTGGATAAAACACAAGAATTTCTGGAATAATCTATTTATTAATACTTCAATTCTGCTTATAGACTCAAGACTTTCCTGTGCACTCAAACACAGTGGTCCGCGCACTCAGTTGCAGACTCTACCATAGGCCTCTACACACACAGCTGCAGAGCCTTTATTCTACTCTAAGACTCTACGATCTTCCTTCTATTGACCCATTACATTCTCCTTCCTCTCTATTTCTTGCCTTAGACATCCTAAGACACACCTATTTATACAATCCAAAAGCTTAATCAACTTACATAAAAGAAGGGTAAAGCCCTTTATGACACTTTAACTATCTACACGCTCTGCGACTGCAACTTGCGGAGACTTTACATTTTTACAACAAAACTTGGACTTTTGCCCCAAAATTGACCCTAGGTTACCCCATCCCAATAGCAGGAACATGAGTGTAGTCTAAGAATCCTTCAGTGTAGGAATCTGTTGCATGGTACAGGCAGGTAAACGCAGGTCCAACAAACAAACCTTTATTAATAATGTTTTAATCCTAAGAAAATAAGGGAAGTAACGAATACTCTCGAAAATAATCATTTAGCCAAACAGCAGCATGAGATATTTCGAGTTAAAATAAGAGAGATTTCGAGTAAAAATAAGACAAAATAGAGGCCCAACATCCCCCCATGCTAACCATGTCCTCATGCAAGGAAATCTAGTATTGTCACTCCCTTGCAGAAAACAAAATTAAAAACATTTATAGGCATTCATAATGATGTTCCTGCAATTATGTGTGATCACACTTCCTGCGTTGAATAAGACTTGTTCTAAAAACAAAGTGTCTGTTGGACTCTTTATTTGCTTAGACTAATTTCAAGAAAATCTAAAACAAAAGTTGCCATGGAAAAAGTAAATTGCAAGGATGGTGTTATTACTTGAATAAAATAGACAGCCTTTAAAATTTCCAAAAAAAGAATATCTCAAAAGCATCCCTCCTTAGAAGTCACACTTTAATATCCTCATTATATATATGAGTGATATGATTTAAAAGCCATGTTGTTAAAAGTAAACATAGTAATACCTTCCCACAATGACCATTTTGCCATTATCCATGTATAGTTGAAGCTCCTCTTGTCTAGGCACAGTGAATTACCTGCACTAAGGGTTCCACGTCTATAAAAATCTTTCCAAAAAGATAGAACTCCTAGGTATAACAACAGAAGGATTTTAAAACCATCCTCAAAGAGATTGATAATGAGTTTGGGGAAAGCAAAAACAACCATGTAAATTATAGTGTAGAATGAACTTTAATACCACATGCATGGTCTTGCTACCGGCAGGAATCTATAGCCTCGATAGGGATACCTTTTAACCTCATGAAATGATTGTATCCCATTTATTAGATATAGATTCAAAGTTGTTTAAGAGCATTTACTTTTTTTGCTTTTTAAAAGTTAATTGAAGGTCATTGTCCTAGCTTGGTAACCAGCTAATGATAGTGCCATTCACAAGAACTATCAAGAATGAACAAGCTTGATCATGATGAGACCTCTTGTCTTTTAGTTTTTCAACTGAAAGCCATTACCCTGGCTTGGTGACCAGTGTGGTAATGTCATTCTCCTTAGGAACCATGATCATAGTAGGTCGGCTCACAATGAGACCTCCTGTCCTTCAATTAATTTGTTTATGTTTAAAACAAAACTCTGATTATGATTATCCTCATATAGGTTACTTAATAGGTGGGGAAGCAAATCTACTCCTTAAGAGCGCAAGATGGCGTGAAATTTTTTTAATTACTACTCTTTACAGGTTGGTCATGCTACCCTAAAGACTTTTTTTTTTTAAACATCTGAGATAATGACTTAAAAAATTCCTTGAGTTGGTCATGCCAAGGTTCTTTATGAAAGCTTATTATAGTTGTGCAGGTGTGGTTCACCATAGGATGTTTTTCATCAGTCCCTTCGAAGAGGGACTTGAAAATATTTTATGGATGATAGTTTGTTAGAATAAGAGAGAAGTATTGTATGTAACTTATTACAATACCCTTCACCAACATAATCAAAGTCACTTTTAGAATATGAGGCATTAAGTGTGAATTCCTTCTTAAAGGTCTTACCATGGGAGTGCATAATAATAGAAATTTCAAAAGTTGTGCTTTTAGGGAATCACAAGTTCAAGAGTGTTGTTATACATCTTTATTCATTATTCTCATGTTACGCTACCCTATTTTTAAAGAGAGAAATATCACCTTTAAGTGTAGATGTACTTCCAATGAAGCCATGTGCGTAACAAAATGTTGATTATACTCACACTTGGTTTCAAATAATAAACTTCAAGACATACCAAAGCGTGAGAAACTAATTTATTCAATTGACATGGTATCAAAAATTTCCGAATGATGAGGAAATAAGGTGGGCTAATGACTGCTCAAAACCAGGATTCAATGGAATCCACATATTTATAATTCTTCAATAAATACAAGTCTTCCACAGTTTGACAGTCACTTTCCTAGACGCATAGAGAATTTGGTGAAAGTCAAAAGATAAATCCCTCAAGTTCAAGCTCAAATATTTGATTTTCAAATTGACAAGAATGGTTGAGAGAGATTATAGGGTTTTGAGCTTCAATAACATTTTGAGAACAAGTTCCAATAAATATTGCTCCTTTTGTGGTCTTTGAATTATATCTTCCTTGGGTAAATGTTCTGTGGTAATGGGGGAAGTTTCCAAATTCATTCCCTTTCCCAACATGGAAGATGTGACATTTTGTTCAATAATGGGAAGAATAGGTGTTTCAAACTGTTGTGCAACTTGATCGTTTGGATTGGGGTTTATGATATGTTTTGGGCTAAGGTTTTGGTTAAGGCTTGGAATAAGATTTGAATTTGGATTGGGATTAGGCTTTGGACTCAATTTAGGTCTAGGGTATGGACTAGGGTATGGATTAGTATTTGGGTTAGGACTCGAGTATGGGTTAGGGTTATGGTATGGATTAGGGTTAGGTCTAGGGTATGTACTAGGGTTAGGGTATGGATGAGGGTATGGACTAGGGTTAGGGCAAGGATTAGGGTATGGATTAGGGAAATGGTATGGATTAGGGTTAGGGTAAGGTTCCACATGCAGTTGGGACCATGGAGGAGGATTACTTGATGGTGCATTGGAAAGAAATTGTGGTTATTGTTGTAATTGTATTTGCATGGGATATTTCCCTAGAGAGAAGTGTCCAAATGATTCTTGAGGCCATGGAGATATCTAGCTCGAGGATGAGGGCCAAGGAGATGGCCACTGCGGCCTGAAGCAGGGTGTTCAATTGGAGGAGGATTAAAATTTTTCCATGAAACTACAGGATTATAAAAATGTTGAGGAACGTGCTTAGGAAAATATGCATTTTTCCAAGTATAAAATGGTAATGGGTCTTGAGTTATACTTGGTATTTGATTTGATTCCTTACTTGATTTCACGAGTGCCTTTAGTAACCCTCGTAGCGCTCGGCAATGTTTTGTTAGATGATCCTCTTCACAAATTTTGTAAAATTTCAGGCTACTGAGTGGACACTTTCCAAGAAAGTGTTTCTTTCTGCAGTTCGCGCAAAAGATAAGAAGTGGTTTTTCATCCTTACTCCGATATTCATGCAAATCATCCAATTTTGAAAATAAAATATTTAATAATATCATTTTCGTGTTCAAGCAAAATATTAAATTTTGCACTTGTTAATTATTCATTGGATGAGTTGTATGACTCTGTAGCAGCATAAAAACTCCTCATTTGAATGATTCCTCAAAATACAATTTTCATGTTTTTAACAATCCAACTGGTACATTTGTTAGCACATGAAAAATGTATAGATATAGATATATATATAGGGGTTCTTACAAAATTAGAGAAAATGAGAAACATTAAAGCAACGAATATATGCAAGAAAGAAAGAAATTCAAAGAACATAAAATTGCAAGAGAAACTAGGTGAAAAAAAACAAATGCAGCAGGTCACAAAGGTCAATCCCTAAGCACCTCCTTGGAAACAGCGCCAAAATTTTCGGTGCAGTATAGGGTCTTTAAATGTACAAACATTTTATTGTCAATCTGGATAGTTCATGAACTTCAAGGCATAGCGTTAGAAATGTGAGAGAGAGTCCCTGGAAACCTACAAAACAAATTCTATTCTATCTTGTGCATTAATCTCGACAATAAATGAAATCCTGCACTTAAAAGGGAACTTGAGAAAACATTGATCCAAACAATTAAAATCATGTTGGAAATAAAAGGAAGCCTTGTACTATTTAAAAATGCGAAAGGAAATTCGAAGTACGAGAAAACAGAAGGGAAATCAGAACTGGAAACCAAGCAGTGCCAGCGCAATATCAAAAAGACTATATATGCTAGAATAAATTCAAGAGAAATTCAAAGCCATTCTGCATGCACTAATTCTACTGCATCTACCTCTATGTAAAATTAACTTGAAACCATTGGCAACATAACAAGTAGATTTACTGTGTAAATAAACTGATGAAAGAGATTGATTTAATATGAATCTCTTGCCACATTTGATATGAAGAAATATTCTGAGTGCAAGCACAATTCTGAATGCAGTAAATCAAATTAATTTTTCAGTTGAAAGAAAATATTGCAGCAAATCAAATAACACCAATTTGAAGAAGGAAAGAGACTATAAATAATTAAATAAACTTCACACAGTAAATAATAATTTAAATGTTGTTTAATTTAAGAGATGCAGAGCAGTGTCGAGCTGGTCTGGCAACCAACCCAACCAGCTCGCACGCTCTATTCGTAGCGTGGTTCACACAATTATTAAAATCATGAGATGCAACAAATAGATAGACAAATCATGGCTGAAAATTGATTCAATTAATTCTGGAAAACAATCTTTACATTTGATCCGAATCGGATCCATAAACGACTGACAAAGAACCTTGACTGTATCGGGACGAAACAAATCCTTAAAGAATCCAAAACAGCATCAAAAATGCCTTGAAACAGTGGCAATGGCCGCCAACGTGGAGAATTGAGGACCTTGGTCAAAGCGCGCTGACCGAGGCCCATGGAGACTGCGCGGGAGGTCAAAACAACCCCCTTCTGCAAAATACCCATAAAAATAGCCCTTTTTCCATTTGCGCGGTTTCACTGTGTATCACTCGCACCAATGGGGGAAATCCTCCAAAGAGGGCACACCAGCTAGCGCTCTATCTCAGAGTCGCACTCGCGCCAGCCCAGTTGGGTAAAGTTTTTAACAAGCAAACTTACGAAGGTTCTTCCTAACCCACTCATAAACTGAATCCATATTGAGTTGGTTTAGTTTGGCTTCGAATCTCCATAGAAGGGAAGTTGTTTTCCACCTTCTCATGGAAGCTTCTTAGTGATAAAGTGAATCCCATGAATATTGTGGATCATCCTAACTCCTTCTCCTCTGTCTATAAAAGCTTGTCCTTTTGCCTTTGACAAGCTAGTTCCAAGTTCCAAATTCTAAGTCCCAAAGTCTAAGAATTGCTAAGCTCATGCTACAAGAAGCCTTCTTCATCCCCATAACGCTAAATCTTAAGTGAGGAGATTCTTGTCCAAGTAACCAAGGAGGGAGAGGCTTGTTCTCCATTCTCAACAAGCTTTGCAAGACATGTGTTGCTGATCACCCAGCTAAAGGAGGATTTGACGTCAGAACTATGGTTGTATTCTTCTTTGTTTATTAATAATAGACGACTATCATTATGGTTCCACTCTTATTGTCTTTTGTAATGATGATTGAGTCATATCCTTTCTGACTGATATATAGTTGCATCTATTGGATTTTATGCTTGTACTTGTGTCGTTCTTTGCATGTGCAGGTGTCCGTTCACGAGGATTGTGGGGATCGTGACTAGCCAGAGTGAAGGAACGGGAGCGTCGACTCTTCTACAAGTACTAGTGTTGGAATCCAGGTAGGCCCTCATCATCGGTCTTTGATTTGCAATTAGGAACCTGTGTGTTAGCGTTGTTTGATTGTTTCTAGACCCCATTTGGGCTAGTAGGGATTGCCTCTGTCCACAGAGAGGATTTACCTCCACAACTCCACCTTTCACAAGAAGGATAGTCGCACCACGATGATCCTTGAGGGAATTCACACAGACTTGTGTGGACCTTTCTCAGTAGCTTCGATAGCAAAGCACAAGTACTATGTGATCTTTGTTGATGATTTCTCTCGAAAGTGGTGGATCTTCTTCATGCAGAAGAAGAGCGAGACATACTCAAAGTTCTGTGAATTCAAAGCATTGGTCGAGAAGGAATCGGGGAAGAAGGTGAAGGCTCTTAGGAGAAACAATGGTGGTGAATTCATCTCTGGTGAGTTCAAGGACTTCTACAGCGTAGAAGGGATTCGAAGAGAGCTCATAACTCCCCATAACCCACAGCAGAACGGGGTTGGTGAGTGGAAGAACAGAACGATCGTGGGTGCTGCACGGGCGATGTTGCATGATCAGGGCCTACCCCTTCCCTTATGGGCGGAGGCATGCAATAATGCAGTATATGTGAAAAACTGTTTTCCTCACAAGATAC
This sequence comes from Pinus taeda, assembly GCA_000404065.3. Classification (NCBI taxonomy): domain Eukaryota; kingdom Viridiplantae; phylum Streptophyta; class Pinopsida; order Pinales; family Pinaceae; genus Pinus; species Pinus taeda. The sequence continues at coordinate 104,820 of APFE031106941.1, read as the reverse complement.
TTGGCATGAGTACACCTGAGGAGGCTTATTCTGGTAAGAGGCCTGATATTTCCCATTTGAGGATTTTTGGTTCTCCTGTTTACATGCATGTGATGAAGGATGCCAGGAAGAAGCTGGAGCCAACCGTGGAGGTTGGGATATTTGTGGGATACACTGATACACCCCACAACTATCGTGTGTATTTTCCAGACAATCGCAAGACTGTTGTGTGACGGGACATAAAATTTCAAGAGGAGAAAGCCACGAAGTGTTCGCTTGAGAAGGAGCCACACTTGCATGCAGATGAGGAGCTATTAGTTCCTAAGGATGAGCTTCAGGATGTGGATCAGCCACAAGATGAAGTTTATGGAGTGGAAGAGACCACTCATGCAGTGCCAACCATCAGAGGGCAAAAGCGCACTACAGAAGCTAAGTGACTGGCTCAAGATGCAGATAAGGTTGTAGGACCACCTACAACACAGCGCAGGCAGAGACAGTCACCTGATCGGTACACTGGATACATGGCTCTTGCGAGCAAATGTATCGTGACTGAGCCATCCTCTTTCGAGGAAGCTGTGGAGAAGTACAAGGCAAGATTTGTTGCCCGAGGCTTCTCACAGATAGAGGGGATCGATTATGAGGAGACCTTTGCACCTGTGGCAAGGTATTCTTCCATACGGACAATTCTTGCTCTCTCAGCGCAAATGGGGTGGCACATTCATCAGATGGATGTGAAGACTGCATTCCTCAACAGAGTCTTTGAGGAGGAAGTGTACGTAGAGCAACCCGAAGGTTTCGAGATCTTCAGTAGCGATTCGCATGTGTGCAGGCTCAAGAGAGCGCTCTAAGGTTGAAACAAGCACCTCGTGCTTGGTACACACGGTTAGACAGTTATTTCACTGGACTTGGATTCTCCAACAGTGAGGTAGATCCTAACCTATACTAGATAGTGGTGGAGGGTAAGTTTTTGATCATTGTACTTTATGTAGATGATTTGATTTTGACGGGAGATGTGCTGTTGATACTTTCATGCAAGGAGGATCTTACTAGAGAGTTTGAGATGAAGGACTTGGGCCTCCTTCATTATTTCCTAGGATTGGAAATTTGGCAGTGCAGTGATGGACTATTTGTTTCTCAGGGTAAGTATGCTCGAGAGATACTGGAGAAGTTCAACATGCATGGCTGCAAGCCTGTTGATACTCCTCTTCCTTGAGGGTGGAGGAAGGAGGATGCTACTTCAGTGGAGGTAGTGGATGCCACTGTTTATCGACAGTTGGTGGGGTCGCTTATGTATCTGGTCAATACACAACCCAATATATGCTATGTTGTTAACCAGCTTTCACAAGCTATGGTTAAGCCAACCAAACTCTTCTGGAAGGCAGGCAAGCATGTATTGCGTTATCTCAGAGGCACATCAGGATATGGATTGTGGTACAGACAGGAGGATGAGGTGAAGCTATGTGGCTTCACGGATGCAGATTGGGTAGGGAGCCCAACGGACAGAAAGAGTACATCTGGAGGGATCTTCAGTATCGGGTCGACAGCAGTTTCTTGGTACAGCAGGAAGCAGAGATCCGTGGCACTCAGTTCAGCAGAGACCAAGTATATGGCAGCAAGTTTGGCTGCATGCGAGGCTATGTGGATGAGGAAGATCCTAGTTGGGTTGTTCGGGTCACACTTGGAGCCTAATGTGATTTATTGTGATAACTAGAGTTGCATTAAACTCTCGACTAATCCAGTATTTCATGATAGATCCAAGCACATCGACATCAGGTACCATCATATCAGAGATTGTGTGCAGTGTAGAATCATGTTACTTTCATATATTCCCATGGAGGATCAGGATGTTAATATCTTGACGAAGACACTCACCAGGAGAAAATTCGAATACCATAGAGGCGGGATAGGGGTTACAGATAATCCATATCTTGTTGAGAGGGAGCATTGAAAATGCAACAAGATGATGGAGCTTAGTGAAAAGAAGTCGCCTTCATTAAGTGGGCCCGCGGGCTATTTTTGGCGCAAAGTCTATTTTTAGACATATGGATCATGGTCTATGAGTTGTAGGATGCTATTTATGGATG
>APFE031106941.1:88936-102688 GCA_000404065.3 Pinus taeda | reverse complement strand
TCTATTTTTAGACATATGGGCAGAGTCTATTTTTAGACTTCCAGTCAAAAATAGAACAGTCGAATATTATTAGCTCTTAATAATATTTGGACTATAAACATTATCTTATCCTCTTGCAGCACCTCACTTTGAGCTACAGATGTGGCACATGCAACTACTAGAAGGAAATACGCTTTTCCTATGGGTTAGTTGAGCTATTGCATGATCGACTTCAGGTCGAACTCAAGTGGTTGAGTTTGGTGGAGTTGATTGAGGAGTTGATGGAGTTGTGTTCAGTTTGACTTAGTTGAACTAGTTGTATTTAGTCTAACTGCCAAATACACTAGTGATGAGTGGTGTGAATTAATTATTAATTAATTCACTAATTATTAACTCATAAATCAACTAAAGAATACATTAGTTAACTCAGTGCATGGACAGTTCAGTGGAGGCAAGTGTTAGAGGTGGGTGAAAGGGTGAGACTACTATTAGTTGTGACAATAGCTGTGCATGAGATTTGCACAATCATTGATTGAGATTGCCAATGAGGATTGTGCAGTACAAGCCAAGGGAATTCAAACTTGGATCAGAGCTATTCTCAACAGGTATTGCGTAGTGGAGGCAGGCAAACAGCGGAGGAGATTTGAACTTGTGACTTGATTCAGATCTGAGCTAGTTTGTGTGTAGCAGGTGGAGATAGTACTGAGTACTTGTGAGGAGTATTGTACTATGTATTGTTACATGTTCTCTATCATCATAATATACAGATAGTTTAGGGGTTTTCAGCTGTATGCTTTCCCCATTACATACTGTGTTGATATGTGTGATTGATGTTTCAATGTGCGCATGCGATTGTTTTTAATTCCGCAAATTGATGATGAACGTAGAGGAGGTTATGTATTATGCATGCATTCCACAAATAGTGTATAATCAGGATACTCTTTGTGAATAAGTGTCATATTATTCAAAATTTCTACCAAAAGCTCCAAATGTTTATTTTTGTGGCTAGTCCCTTAGGTCCGAAAAGGTAGAAAATAATACCCAAGAGAACCTCTTAGCCATGTTTGAATAAGGTATTCCTTTTTCGTAAGTAGTCTATCTCAGTCCAGAAAAGGGTTAAACTTATACTGAGTAGAAGTCTTTTCATTTACTTAAATGATTTCAAAAAGACAAGTGCTCAACAATCTTTTCATATTTTGGGAGTCAGAAAAGAGTTGAAAGAGGACTCCACCTGGAGGAATGAGTGATATAAAGGTAGAAACTAGTTATGGTCATGATGGAACTGCTCAAAACATATAGAGTTCAAGAGGCTAGCTAATAAGACCACTCATCGCAGCAGTTCCTCAAGAAAGGGTAAAAAACAAGTGAAAGCGTATGATCAGCCAAGCAGATGGTGACGATGGACTGAGAAAACCAAGGCTCATCTCGCAAAAACAGGCTAATAGAAAATGGCAATCATGAGAGATAGGATGAGAATGGTTTCATTTTTACACAAGCTTGAAACATGGGAAACTATTCTTGAAATTGGTTTCATCTTTTCACAAGCTTGAAACAAAGAAAAACTATGCTTGAAATAAGTTTGCATGCCCCTAGCATAATGACTCAATTTGAGGCACATGCCCCCAAGCTTTATTTCATTCACCTAAGTAGACTACCAATTACTAACAGGTGGATGGAATGAAGGTTCATTTACAAGATCAAGTGAAAGGCTCGACTGGGAATTTACGAGATCTAATCAAAGACTCAAATTGGAAGGGGATATGTTTCATTTTTAAATGAGCTTGACACAGAAAAAGAACTATGCTCATGACGCCTTGTTTCATTTTTTAACAAGCTTGACACAAGAAAATGAACTTTTCTCAAAGGACCTTGTTTCATGTTTTAACGATCTTGACGCAAGAAAAGGAACTTTGCTCCGAATAACCTTGATTCATTTTTTAATGGGCTTAACACAATAAAAGGAACTTTGCTCAAAGATCGGGTCATAGCCTCAAAGAGACCATGGCTTCCAAGAGGTTCTCATCAGATGGGAGATCAACTCTTTTGAAGGGATATATATTAAGGAATTGAATGGAAAGATTAGGCTCTAATGCCCCTAGTAAATGATTCATGATATCACCTACTGGATCTAGGTCGAAAGAAGTTGAGCAGAGAGTGAAAGACTCATCTTCGTTAGTAGGTACGTGAATGGGATATGTTCCCACATAATTAAATTGTGGCAGGGAAGATACCACTTGCATATTTGGAACGCTCGGGGAAGTAGGATGATGGGTAGTCAAATAAGGACCAACAAATGAAATTTGATCGATATCCACAATCCTTCCATCATATGGGAAGCACATCACGCAAAAGAGTGTGGATACAACAACATTCATAGCATAAACATAGTCTCGCCCCAAGAGAAAATTGAAGTCCAAAGGTTCTATGACAACCATAACATCAATACATGCACTTTTTCCTCCCAAGGTAACATGAAACTGAGGAAGGATCCCTAAGGGTTGACTATTTCTTTTATTAAAAGCTAACAGATTCAGGGTGACGGAGACAAACTCTAGGGAACCCAAAGGTTGCGAAGAAATGGGGATAGAATACTAACAGAATCTCCCTCATATATAACAGTGTGATGGATGTTATTATCATAAGCCTTTAATATGATCTTAAAAGGCATATAAAAAGGGATATGAGGTTCTTTCATTCAACTCCAATTAAAGGCAATGGATTTTTATTGGAGGGGGTTTCGTAGAAACGAGAGAAATTTCCCCTTGTCTGGTAGAATCAGAATAAATAAGAAGAACCCGAGCAGTATGATCCTCAATTTCTACAGGTAAAGTACGATCAACTGAAGGTGGAATTAGGTCAACCATTTTCTCAACCAATGGTTGGTCGGAAATGGACTCATGGGATTCACATTCAGAGAGAGTGTGATTGATTGGATATCGATTCTGATCAATGATTTCATCAACTAATGGAGGATTGGGAGAAAGATTTCGATAACCAGCTGGAAGAAGAGGTTGAGAAGATGTAAGGTTTTCCAAAACTTTTGAGGCTTCATTCATATAAGGACAAAGGTGAATAGGATGATTCCCTTCACATAACCTACAGGGAAACTTGAATTTACGCTTTTTGCCATGGACCTTACTATTACTAGTTGAGGGTTTATCACCAGCATGATCTCCAGAAGTTTATAACAAAGGTTGATTTGAGCCTATAGACCACACTTCTAATACCTTGGGAATACTAGGACAATCTCTAAGAAGGTGATCACCCTTACAAAGCATGCAAGGGAATTTAACTTTGTGGGGCTAATTGGAAGGTTCCTCCATACTAGTTGCATTCATAGCAATGGTTTCTTGGTTTCCCCCCTACTTATTTTTCTTCTTCTTCTTCCCTTTCTTCCTCTTCTTAGTTTGCTGGTTACTAGAATCAAGACTTTCACCAAGCGAAGAGGAAGAAAGGGATGAAGAAACAACAGGTGAAGAAAGAAAAGGGTCAAATTTAGGATCAACTTGAGGTTTACATGGTTCAAGTGGGGGAGAACTTGGTTGAGAAGAAGTTTGGACATTCGGAACCATAGGGTCGAAAACAACCAAACTGGAAATCCAATGGTAAATTCGGGAAGGGATAATGTTTCCATATAAGGAGCACCAATATTTCCAAAAGAAGGAAATGGACTAGGATTCCTGTCAGAGGGGTTTTATTTATTAGTGGATTTGGAAATTGTAGCCATTAGTCTCAACCTAATATCTACTAAGGATTTTTTCACAGGGAAGATTTTATTTTGTGGTCAATTAATTGATTTTAGATATTAACAATACAAAATAAAACAAAGGGGTAACTAGGAAAAAGGGTTTACCAAGCAACTGTGAACTATAATATACACCTTGGTGAACCAAGGACTTAACGTATATGTAAGCAATTTCCCCGAATGTTTTGTTTGGTGTATCACAATATACAAGGTGGTCAACTCAATTACCTATGGTGATGATAGAAACCTATGGTGGACTTCCAAAATATACTTGATGGTACGTGGAAGTGTAGTCCATAGTAGTTTTGTCTAATGTGTAACCATTCAATGAGAGCATTCCCATATACTTTTCATGCGTGGAGCACCATCCGATATACCTGAAGGTACAAGGAGAAAAATATTATACACTTATGTACGTAGAACCTGATATCACCCTCGGAATGAAACGTTGGAAAACAATGACCTCTAAGTGTGTCATTAAGTTTCAAATGCTCCTTAGGTTAATTGAAGTGAATTTTAGCGTTGATCTTGAATTAGATTTCAGTTTGAACACTCAAAACTTGATGTCACTTGAACATGCCTATGATGCAACTAATATGAAAAAACTAACTCTTTTCATTTTACTTTTAATAATGAAAGGCCTAACTAAGTAGGGGAAGAAGAAATCAATTAATGAAACAAACAAGCGATGCAATAATCGATCTCATCAACTTCATTATTCCAATAAAAATTAAAGCCCTATATGCAATGCAAATAATTATTTTTCTTTTAATTTCTTTTATTGTTTCAAATGTAAAGAAACATATGGATGCAACTTGATCACTGAAGAAAAGAAACAACACAGACTTTAAATATAATGTAAAAGTTTATTTTCAAATTCAACAATCAATCTATGCATACAACCTAAATTTAACAAGAAAGAAAGAACGAAATAAAATATTATCAAAAAGGTTATGTCACTCAAAGGTGATTAACACTCATACACAATTTAGCCTCCCCACCCCACCCCCGCAACGATTGAGGGTGAAATGTTTTTGCAAAAATGAAAGCAAAAAAATGCAAATTCACACTAGGGAATTCCAACTTTCACACACAAAACCCTAGATCCAATGCATAATATTTTTCTTTTCAATTCCACTTAGTTTTTAGATGTTTTAGATGAAAACTAAGATGAGGAGTTTAATCACTGATTCAAACAAGATTTTCAGAACAATGACTAAAATTGCAATTCATCTAGCACTCAATGATAAAACAAAATCAGTTTGCAATAACAACAAACAAAAATATAAACAATTCCTTACCAAAGGCACTAGAAACAAAAGAAACCCAAATGGAGGCTTCAGAGAGACCACAAGGCACTCAAAGACTCAAGGAAGAGCAGTTGGAAGAAGGCTAATCATAGATAAAATCAAGACAAAAGAAAATTTGTGCATGAATAGGGGCCAACGCAAGTGCAAGGAGGCACCAATGCTATGCAACACATGTTCAAAGAAGGCTCAGATGGGGTGCAACGCTCTGTCACAAGACTGGAGGGTGCGTTGGTCAAGGGATGCAAATTTTTGACATAAGAATTGCAATTGAAACTCAATGAAAGGTCTTCCTAGGTATGTTCTTGACTGAATAATACAATAAGGTTTGAAGAAGAGGAAAGACAAGCACAATGGACAAAGAAACAACCAAGGGAATACACCATCCCCAGTATGGTCTCCAATTTGTTATACGGAATCTATGACTGCAGACAAAAGTATCTTCCCTAGGCCTAGTGGACTGACCTAGAACAACAGAAAGACAAAGGGACTAATGTTTTCCTTAAAGTAAATAGATAATGGGATGAATCCTACCTGGAATTCGTCGTATGATTCGCTCCTTCCTTGGCTTGTATGCTCCAATCCTAGCTCTGATTGCTATAATTAGATCCTGCACAACCAGACGACACAAGGCAACGATCTACGAGATCTATGTAGCATCATCTAATCACTTTATTCAATAGATCAACATGGTATTGAGATACATTAACATCATATATAGGAAAACAAAGAACTCTTTGCATTAATAGAAATGGAATGAGTTACAACCAAAAACAGGTGTTGATCTTGTAAAAGAGGTCCTCCAAGTTGAATTTCCCTTTCCTTGTCACAAAGTGCACCTCTAATCACCCTAATGCATGGAATGATATCTCTCACATCAGTAGCATAAGGGTAGAATCACTCTCCAAAAGCCAACCCATTGCCTATGGACGGCAGTAAATATATAGGTGAAGGAGGTAATTCATGAATTCTTATCCTTTTACCAATCTGGGCTTGAGATCCACTCTTGATGGGAGGATGAACTCAAGGGATAAGGGATGAAAAATCCAAGGTAGGACAGTATAGGAATTGAGAATTTTATCTGAGATAAATGGTTACAACATATCTTGGAATCTTCTGGAAGAGGAAGCTTCAGGATTCTTTTTTATTTTCCCAAATTTTTAGAATCGGTGCACCCCCAACATTAACCAACGTATTAATAATCAATACAGGTGTAGAGTAGGGAAATCTAGTAGTCAACGCTAGCCAGTAAGGGGCCAGGGTGTGTTCATCCTTAAAATGAAAAAAACAAGGTGTTTCCAGGTAGAAAATTGGGGATTAGAATGGGTCATGCTTCGGGCTTTGTGCAAGGATGATGAAAAGGGGTCAAAGGATGTTGATTAATCTAGTTGAAGAAATACTGACGAGATGTCACAAAATGGCCTATAACAATTGTGTTTATAATGTGATCTTCAGCAAAGGAAAAGCATTCCTGAGACACATAGCCACAGGAGAAGTGAAGCAGATCGGGGTTCGTGTGAAGAACTTGTATAATCTAGATGTGGAAGATTGTGTTGCATTAAGCACTAAGGCAGAGAAAGTGAAAAGCCACAATGTCGATGAACTTTGGCACATAAGACTTGGCCATTTCCATCATGGTGCCTTGGAGATTATGCAGAAAATAACCACTAGCCTACCCAAAGGAGCACTTGAGCAACAAGATGTATGCAAAGGTTGTACTTTTGGAAAGTACACAAAATACACATTCCATGATCGGGACAACAAACCACATGTAGTCTTGGAAAGGATCCACTCTAATGTTTATGGACCTTTATCAACAACCTCCACTACCAGACACAAATATTTTGGCATTTTTATTGATGACTTCTCCAGGAAGTGTTAGATCTTCTTCATGCGGAAGAAAGATGAGGCATTCTCCAAGTTTGTAGAATTTTAGACATTGGTTGAGAAAGAAAATGGAAGGAAGAGGCCTTCTCAGGGAAAAAGTTGAATGTGTCGAAGGACAAGATTTTTGAAGGCTTTGTTTACTTCCATGTCTCCAAAGAATCAAGGAAGAAGCTTGAATTGGAAGCAAAGTTAGGGGTATTTGTGGGTTACACAGAAACTCCTCACAATGACAATGTGCACTTGGTTTATGAATCCATTGTAAAGAAAAGTGTTTTGGAAGTGGTCCAATAGATAAATCAATTGTGGGTTCAATATGTATATTCAAGGTTAAGCATGCAGAAAACAGAAGCATAGAAAATTATAAGTCCATATTTGTGGACAATGGATACTCTCAAGTTGAGTGAATTGACTATGAGGAAACCTTTGCTCTTGTAGCAAGGTATTCATCCATTAGATGAATTCTTGTATTGGCTACACATATGGGGTGGAAGATCCACCAGATGGATGTAAAAATGGAATTTATCAATGGGGTCATTGAGGAGGAGGTGTACATCAAGCAACCAAAATGTTTTGAGACATTTGATCAAGAGTCTCATGTGTGCAGACTCAAGTAAGCATTATATGGTCTCAAACAAGCACCCTATGCTTAGTACAACAGGATGGACAGTTATCTCACCGGTTTGGACTTCACTAAAAGTGAAGTGGATGCAAACCTCTATCACATCTTGGTAGAAGGTAAATTTCTTATTCTTTTCTTATATGTTTATGATTTAATTTTGACTGGTGATGAGAAACTAATCATATCTTTCAAGGAGGACCTTGCAAGGGAATTTGAAATGAAGGACATGGGTCTCATGCACTACTTCCTTGGGTTGGAAGTATGGAAAGGCGATGGGGAACTATTTGTGTCTCAATGCAAGTATGAAAATGAGATACTACTGAGATTCTGCATGGATATTTGTAAACCCATGGAGACACCTCTAGCAACCAACTGGAGGAAGGAGGATGCCCTTCACGTGAAGAAGTGGATTCTACCATTTATCGGAAGCTAGTGGGTTCACTGATGTATCTTGTGAACACACGACCAATTATGTTCTATGCAGTCAACCAGCTGAGCCAAGCTATGTTTAAGCCAACCAAATTATTTTGGAAGGTATTTAAGCATGTTGTACGGTACCTTAGAGGCACTACCCAGTTTGGACTATGGTACAAATGGAAAGAGGGAGTGAAGTTGTGTGCTTCATAGACGCAGATTGGGTAGGGAGTCCATTAGACTGAAAGAGTACATCAGGTGGAATTTTTAGTGTTGGGTTCGCAGTTGTTTCCTGGTATAGTAGGAAGCAAAAATTTATGGCGCTTAGCTCAATAGAAGCAGAATACATGGTTGCAAGTTAAGCAACATGTGAGGCGATCAAGATTAAAAAGATACTTGTGGGACTGTTTGGTCAGATGATGGGTCCAACTGTGATCTACTGTCATAATCAAATTTGTATTAATCTCTATGAGAATCTTTTATTTCACAATCGATCCAAGCATATAGATATCTGGTATCACCATTTATGGGATTGTGTGCAAAGGTGGATAATATTGCTACATTACATTCCAACAAAGGAACAAGATGTTGACATTTTGACAAAGTCTTTATCAAGAGGGAAGTTTGAGTTCCACAGGTGCAGGATAGGGGTGGTTAATAATCTCTTTCTTGTTGAGAGAGAGTTTTAAAAAATGTAGCAAGAAATTCTCAATTTGATTTTTCCTTGATTAAATTGAGAAAATTCGAATTTTCACATCAATAGACAACTTAGATGTAGTTAACTTGTGTGACATGGCTTGTGTTACCCAGTTTACTCAGTAAATTCAAGTTAGAGGACTTGGATTTCAATTAAGAATGTGTGATTGATAATTTCTAGCAATCAAGGTCAGTTATTTCAAGTTGTTTTCATTTAAACTAGTTCTGACTGTTGGAGGAACTAGTGGAAGGTCAGTTGTGTAGTGGGACTTCATCCTAACTTAGTGATCATCCCGTTAATTGATCAATCAACTCAAAATAGCTAGTGCGTGCAGAGAATTCGATTTCCCCTGTCGTGGTGTATATTCCAAGGCATTGTAACATCAGTTGTATACTAGTCTTGAGTATACATGTGTTGCATGCAATCAGATGATCAACCTTGGGAATTGCCCAATCAAGTTGAGGAATTTCCTAAATAATAGGGGCCTAATTTCCCAAGGAATTGTGCAAGGAAATAGGGGCTCAAGCAGAGGCAAAAATTGACTAAGTCTAGGTCATATCTTCTTAGTGAGCAGAGAGATAGGTTATTCACTTGCAGTTTGTGCTCAGTTGAGCAAAGCAATTGTAATACATATCTATTCATCGTATTAATGCAAACAAGCATAGGGGTGTTTAGCAGATTTCTTTCCCCTGGAAAAATATTTTGTGCATGTGTGTTATTTCTCATTGCATGTTTGTGCTTGATATTCTAGATTGTGAATTGAATTCCGCAGAGTAGTAGAGTAGGTTTGTGTCTTGTGATTTGATTAAAACTTCATGAGTAGTTTGCAAATCTACACCATAATTTCTACACATGGGTTGTCAAAACATGGAGCCCAAAAACTACATATAGTAAATTATTAATTCTATTTTTTTATTTTTTTATTCATTTTATTTTTATTTGACCGAGTCAAAATGTTTAGATAACATAACATAATAGGACATTACAACGTCTCTTCCATACTGGGTTAGAGAGTGCCTCTCAGCACAATTAAATGAATTTATATTTTGACTAAACTTTAAGTTATATATTTAAAAAAAAAAAAAGATCCAACATTAAATATCCATCTAAAAGGTTGACGTAATTCATTTTTATATTTTTATGTATTTGAGGAATGATATAGTATGATAAAAACTTTATGATGGAATTATATTTTTTCTTTTTTTATGAATTAATATTGGTATTGCGTCAAAATTTCAAAACATCAAGATACAACAATTAAATGTCCATGATTTCACTCAGTGCGTCGTAGGTGATCTCAATCTGTCACTCAAGAAACTAGATATATTGACCACCTACGGAGGTGATCCGGATCTTGTGGGGAGGCCCCCAAGATCTAAAAAATTGAAATGGATCTTGGGGGGAGAGACCCTCAAGATCTGAAAATTTGAATTGCCAGAAGAAGAAAAAGAGGAGAGTGCCCAATAAACAAAACCACAAAGAATTTTTTTATTAAAACGGAGAATAACTATAAAAGCTACATTGTGGTGGATAAACTGTCCTTTTACAAAATGCGACTTGTTACTTATAGTATTTTTCAGTTACAATACCATGGGTCAATTCCATGGGTAAATGAATACCATGGGTGGATGTCACAATACCACGGGTCAATTCCATGGGTGAATGAATACTATGGGTGGATGTCACAATACCATGGGTCAATTCCATGGGTGAATGAATACCATGGGTGGATGTCACAATACCATGGGCAAATACCATGGGTGGATGTCACTTACAATACCATGGGTGGATAAATACCATGGGTGGATGCCACTTACAATACCATGGGTAAATTCCATGGGTGGATAAATAATATGGGTGGATGAATACCATGGTTGATGCCATTTTCCATTCGGATCATTCCTCCCTCCTTAAGAAGCAATGGTCCCCATTGCGTAAAGTTCCCTCCTGCGAAGCCTTTGTTGAATATGAAGAGCCACTGAAGATAAGGGTTTTATGTGGTTAACCCATAACCATGATGAACGAAGATCCGAGGATAGAGCTACCCTGTAATGCTTGTGACCAATTATGATTCTGGCAGTCTGCAGCCTAGCAAATAAAGTTCGATGAAGTGTGGGTTTGTGGATGACCCATAACCATGATGAACGAAGATCCGAGGATAGAGATATCCTGTAATGCTTATGACCAACTGTGATACTGACAGTGTGTGGCCTAGCAAATGGACTTCAATGAATTGTGGGTTTGTGGATGACCCATAACCATGAAAAATGAAGATCTGAGGATAGAGATACCTTGTAATACTTGTGACCAACTATGATACTAACAGTGTGTGGCCTAGCAAATGAACTTCAACGACAAGGATTTTGTGCAGTTGACCCATAACCATGATGCTGGTTGTTGATGAAGTAGAAGTTGCCTACATAGCCTAGGGTGGGAGGACACATCTCCAAATAACCCAAGCTGAATGTTGCTATGCTGAAACTGATGAATGTGAAGCAATTGCCTACTAAAGTGGGGTGGGAGGGCACGTCTCCAACGGGAACCCACTCCGAATGTTGCTCCAGAATTAAAATGGACATAACTCAGTCAATATAACTCAGAATATCTATTATAACCTAGTTTTGGAAGCAGAAGGACCATTTTGCATCTTCCCATGTGTTGGAAATCCTTATCTGGACACCCTAGAATCTCCGATTCGCTCTGCAATTTTTTCCGTCGTCACAAAAGTTTTGAAAAAATAGTTGATTTTAAATGAGCGATATCTCCCACATCCGAACTTCGATTCGACCCTTTTTTTTTGAAATTGGGTGATTTATCAAGAGGAGCTCAGATCTACAATCTTTATTCTGAAATTCTATACAAAAACTTCAAAAAAATTATAGGAGAGTCGCCATCCACTAGTTGTCATCAGAAGAAAAATAAATAAATAAATAAAATTCTACAACATAGCTGATTTCAAATCAGCGATATATCCCTCATCCAGACTCCAATTTGGCCGATTTTTTTTTTGAATTTTGGTATTTTATTGCAAAGCATCCAGATATTTATTTATTTATTTATTTTATTTATTTTTTTTTTTTTTTTTTTTTTTTTTTTTTTTTTTTTTTTTTGGTAAATATTGCACCAAATGTTTCATATATGATCTACAAACTCGCCGCCCAAAAAAAAAAATCCTACAAAAAAAATGAAAAAAGAAAAATTCTTCCTGCTTGGCCCAAGAAAGTGCTCTATGGAGGTCGCAGCACGTGCCTGAAGTTTGTTGAATATTGCTACAAAAATCTGAAACTGAAATATGCATGAAACCCTCATTCCCATGGAACCGTAACCTGCTCTGACACCATTGATTCGGATCTTGGGGGGAGGCCCCCAAGATCTAAAAAATTGGAATGGATCTTGGGGGGAGAGACCCCAAGGTCTGAAAACTTGAATTTCCAGAAGAAAAAGAGGAGAGTGCCCAATAAACAAAACCACAAATAATTTTTTTATTAAAATGGAGAATAACTTTTAAAGCTATATTGTGGTGGACAAACTGTCCTTTTACAAAATGTGACTTGTTACTTATAGTATTTTTCAGTTACAATACCACGGGTCAATTCTATGGGTGAATGAATATCATGGGTGGATGTCACAATACCACAGGTCAATTCCGTCGGTGAATGAATACCATGGGTGGATGTCACAATACCATGGGAAAATACCATGGGTGGATGTCACTTACAATACCATGGGTGGATAAATAACATGGGTGGATGCCACTTACAATACCATGGGTAAATTCCATGGGTGGATGAATAATATGGGTGGATGAATACCATGAGTTGATGCCATTTTCCATTCAGATCATTCCTCCCTCTTTATGAATCAATGGTCCCCATTGCATAAAGTTCCCTCCTGCGAAGTCTTTGTTGAATATGAAGAGCCACTGAAGATAAGGGTTTTATGTGGTTAACCCATAACCATGATGAACGAAGATCCAGGGATAGGGATACCCTATAATGCTTGTGACCAACTGTGATTCTGACAATGTGCAGCCTAGCAAATGGACTTCGATGAAGTGTGGGTTTGTGGATGACCCATAACCATTGTGAACGAAGATCCAAGGATAGAGATACCCTGTAATGCTTGTGACCAACTGTGATATTGACAGTGTGTGGCCTAGCAAATGGACTTCAATGAAGTGTGGGTTTGTGGATGACCCATAACCATGAAAAATGAAGATCCGAAGATAGAGATACCTTGTAATGCTTGTGACCAACTGTGATACTAACAGTGTGCAGCCTAGCAAATGGACTTCGACGACAAGGATTTTGTGCAGTTGACCCATAACCAGGATGTTGGTTGTTGATGAAGTAGCAGGTGCCTACATAGCCTGGGTTGGGAGGGAACATCTCCAAATAACCCAAGCTGAATGTTGCTATGCTGAAACTGATGAATGTGAAGCAAGTGCCTACTAAAGTGGGGTGGGAGGGCACGTCTCCAATGGGAACCTGCTCCAAATGTTGCTCCAGAATTAAAATGGACATAACTCGGTTAATATAACTTGGAATATCTATTATAACCTAGTTTTGGAAGTAGAAGGACCATTTTGCATCTTCCCATGTGTTGGAAATCCTTATCTGGACACCCTGGAATCTCTGATTTGCGCTGCAATGTTTTACGCCGTCACAAAAGTTCTGAAAAAAAATAGTTGATTTTAAATGAGCGATATCTCCCACATCCAAACTCCGATTCGACCCATTTTTCTTAAAATTGGGTGATTTTTCAAGAGAAGCTTAGATCTATAATCTGTTTTCTAAAATTTTGTACAAAAACTTCAGAGAAATGATAGGATAGTCGCCATTCACCAGATTTCATTAGAAAAAAATTCTACAACATAGTTGATTTTAAATCAGCGATATCTCCCTCATCCAGACTCTGATTTGGCCGATTTTTTTTTGAATTTTGGTATTTTTTTGCAAGGCACCCAGATATGTTTTTTTTTTTGTAAATAATCCACCAAATGTTTCAGATCTAATCTGCAAACTCGTCACCCAAAAAAAATCCTGCAAAAAAATGAAAAAAGAAAAATTCTTCCTGCTTGGCCCAAGAAAGTGCTCTGTGGGGG
>APFE031106941.1:51404-88372 GCA_000404065.3 Pinus taeda | reverse complement strand
ATGGGTGAATGAATACCATGGGTGGATGTCACAATACCATGGGTCAATTCCATGGGTGAATGAATACCATGGGTGGATGTCACAATACCACGGGTCAATTCTATGGGTGAATGAATGCCATGGGTGCATGTCACAATACCACGGGTCAATTCCATGGGTGAATGAATACCATGGGTGGATGTCACAATACCATGGGAAAATACCATGGGTGAATGAATACCATCGGTGGATGTCACTTACAATACCATGGGTGGATGCCACTTATAGTACCATGGGTAAATTCCATGGGTGGATGAATAATATGGGTGGATGAATACCATGGGTTGATGCCATTTTCCATTCGGATCAGGAGGATGAATTATATAGAAGATAAAAACAAATGTTGGAAATAGACAATTCTTTTTTAGAAGCTGAATTCGGATATTCCACAGTTTTTCATCTTTAATTTGCCGACATTTCGAGTCTAGACCAAGACAATTTTATCAACTACTAAGTTGCAAACATAAATACTACTGTAAAACATAACAGAAAATTAGAAGTCTGAGGAAGTCACTAGAGAAAGATCCTTGGCACTGGAGCTGGAATGAGATAGAGGCTTCTCATCACACAAGAGATGGCTCTCTAGTGACTTATCTTGGCATTAAAACTCTCCAAACATGAACAATGGTATCATTGGGCACACTTGATGTCATTCAAGGCAAAGAAGATGTCATATTGGTCCTCTTATTTCTCCTTTGGAACTTCTCCCATGAGGGTTTTCGACTACCAATGAAGGGTAATGGAATAAAAGGATTTTTTTCATCTTCCCTTGGTCTGACCAAGGTGAGGAACCTAGTGGGATACCTCCTCAAGGATATCAGAGTCAGAAAAATCTATACAGTCTTCAACTCGTAGAGTCTTAAGGTGGTGAATCTCATCTCGAATAACAGGGAGGTGGTTGAATGTCAAATGGATGCAACCTCCTGAGCCTGAGTCTATGCTCAAGCTCTACCTTGGGGCCCATGCCTCCTCCCCCTCATAAAATGCACATGCGTTGTCAAGGCATCGTGCTCATGGGAGGGTCGCGCCAATTGCAGAGCATAGGATTCAATACAACAGAGCAAAGGAAGGAATGATTGTAGTGATTGTAGTAGGGGATATTAGGATGATAGCTGAACCAAAAGTTGAGGAAGTGGTTAGTCAAAATAAGCCAACATTGGAGGATATAATGGGAAGACAGGTTGACAGATCAAATTTCCTGACTGAAGAAACGTTGCCAACAGTTACCTCTGAAACTCAGTGCGAAAATCTAATTACTAGAAACCACAACATAACATACTAAATTAAAATTATCCAAATCAGACTAGAAGAAAGCAACTAGAATCACTAAGAATAGGAAGTACCCCACAATAAGTCATCCCTACTACCATAATCTACAAATGTAGATGAGCTATGAAAGAGGTCACGGTTGTTAATTCACCCAATATGCACTATTCACCTCGATTGGGGAATTATTGTCCTTGTCCAAAATGGTATGTTATTGATTTATCCATCTGAACTAGAGCCCTTTAGACCAGGTTGCATTGAGGAAAATAGATTTGTCCTGGCAACCCAAATTAGCAAGGAAGTTTGTCGCTTTATTACCAATTCTATAAGAATGAGAGGCAATTAACATAGTGGAAAGAGTGAATCAACCTATGAATATGAAGAATTATGTTTTCCAACCACCAACTCTTGGATAATTTATCCAGAGAAGCTCAATTGATTATTTTTTGGATAGTTAAAATTACCAGTTGGAAGTCTCCATCAATTTGTACTTTAGAAATCACTACATCGAGGGCTAGATGTAGACCTCTTTCTAGAGCCAAGAATTTGACAACATTGCTACTTGTAGTTCTGCAATTTTCCGCATAAACCTTCAAAGTATTATTATCTCAATCCATGATAATCCTGCCAAATTTGGCTAAACACCATCAAAATTGAGCTTGATGAAACCTATTTGGAAGCACCATCAAAATTGAGCTTGATGAAACCTATTGGAGAGGGAATGTAACTAGCAGGGGATGATCTTCTGGGAGGGAGAATTTGGAAGGGATATTTGAGATCATAGAATTAGAGATCTCCAACTTCTTCAAGATCTCAACCTCGTGATTATTCACCTTCTAGTCATCTTGAGTCCATGCTTCTAAGAGAATAGTTTCTTTGATATTCTATTTGATAAGGTGTCAAACTATGTATTTAGTCGCATTTTGGTTCTTATAGATTCTTATGTTCCTCTCTTTCCATAGAGCCCATAATATAAAGCCATTAGCCAATATCCAGGCTCTATTCACCACCGAGTTGTTGAATAAGCTAAAGCACCACTACTCCAAAGTTTTAACCAAGTCGTTAGGAGAACAATCGTGATGACCAAAGAGGAAAAACACCCACTGCCAAATTGATTCAGAAAATGGGCGTGCAAACATAAGATTATCCATGCTTTATTCCTAATTCCAACATAATTGGTAGAGGGAGGGAGTCTGGAAACCTTTTCTCCAAATATGATCCCATGTGAGAATATTCCTTCTCCCTACAAGTCATAGAAAGTGGGCAACCTTGGGCCATAATCCATAGGTCCAAATTTTCCTCCAAAAAAGCTCTTTAGGCAAAGTCTGGTGACCAACTAGTAAGGAGTAAGCTTCCTTGAGCATACTCAAATGATCAAATAAACCACAAAGCTCTTATAATCTATTATCAAATGATCAAATAAACCAGTCAAACTTTTTCATGTAAATCAAAATAAACTTTTTCATATAAATCCAAAATAACTAGTATTTAACATTAAAATCATACAAACTATTAAACTATCTATCTAATGTAAAATCTTAAAAGGCATTTAGGTCCTAGCACATGATGTTAAGTAGTATTGAAAATAATTCTTATGATAAGTGGAGGATCTCTATTCATTGTGCACTTAATATTAATGTAAATTATTATTCTAGTTGTTAGTGCCCATCTTAGGCTTATGGGTCAATCTAATTCATAAATGGTTAGATGTACAATATGAAACTTATCAAATTGAGTAACAATGAGAAGATTGGATGAGGGCTAATGAGTTGCACCATTTCCCATGGCACTTGTGAATAACACAATTACCATTGTGTCAAGGATATCCATTGACACATTTTTGGCACTGAGTTAAATGGACTGCATATTGAATAGTAGAAGACTCCTTATTCATGGTACAAGGATTGACAACTTAGAAGCTTGTTAGCTAGTTTAAATGTGCTCTCTTTATTTTTATCTCAATTGTTTTATACATGTATTTATAAACAGAGCTAGACACAAATTAGATTGCAAATAAAGTATTCATTTCTTGTTTTCCAAATATAATATAAGATATTAAATATAAATACCTAAAGGGGTTGGATTTAATGGCAGAAAACAAAGAGTTTTCACTATTGGGTAGGATTCAATTTCTGTGAGTGTCTAGCCTAAAGCTATGGGATCATCTTGAGGTAGTGGTCAAGCGTGGGGTTTCACCTAGAGACATTATACTAAATGGTCTCATGACATGTACATGCATAAGTAGATCAAAGCCCACCCCGTGTCCTTCAATTTAAAAATCAAATCATGTTTGTATGATTGGATTTAGAGGATTTTGTTCTGTAGGGTGACCAGGATTCGAAATTCATAATAGTTGAGAGGAGACCCAAAAAAAAAAATCATCCATGTTAAGAGTTGGTGTGACCTAAATCGAGTATAATCCCTAGATGATTTTGGTGACTTGGGTACCCTTATATCATAATTTCTTAAATTATAGATTAGTCTCACAAATTACAAACACATTAATAAAAAAATTATTGAATACAACTATACATCTTACTATTTAAACTTAACCACATCATTAAAAAAACAAACAAAACAAAACTACCCATCACAACTATGTTTCTTTGACCTCTTTAACCTATAATAATTAATCATCGTTGTAAATATATATATATATATATAAAATCATTAAATTTTTACATGCAAATCATTTCTCCCCTCCCATTCCTTTATTTTAAATTTAAAAAACATATGCATTAAAAATAAAATTGGGTGCTTGCCACTTAACACAGAGAAGAAATTGCATACCAGACTTAATCCTCGTGATTATGTAGGAGAATGGAGGGTAGAAGAGTTGACTTTGTTTAATCATGTAAAATATAATCTTCTCTTTTAACCAAATTATGTTAAAAAATGAGTGTGCAGACTAAGCTAACATTGCATCTAGTAAAAGATCAAAAGGATGATAAATAGTGAGCATGTTGCTCATGGTGTGGAAGTTGTCACAATGTTGGCTGACACAAGAGTGTGGAGGTGGGCCCAACGACAAATGAATTAATGCATGATTGAAAGTTGTCTGTATGTGTTCCTATCTGATGTAACAAATTAAGCAAACATGTTTGGCCATGTAATCCCCATGTAAATCTCCTTAATTCTTCAAACTCCACTTATGATATAAATGGTGAAATGCCACTAAAGCTAAAATGTTTATTTATTATTTAAATGCAGAAATGCCAAAGCTAAAATGTTTATTTAAGATTTTTATTTTCTAATCAATTATGTCACGAGAAACGATGTAGATTTTTTTCTATTCCATTTAGAAAAGGTTAATAAAAAATTTGTATTTATCCATTATTATTATTAATCATTTTAAAAAGTCAATATTTTTAATGATGAATTTGATTTCATCCTATAAATAACATTAAAAAAAAATGAAATATATAAAATGACAAATAATAATAATTGTAGCATCTTAAATACATAATTATGTTTATAGATATTTATATTTTAAAAAAAAATGAAATATTTAAAATGACAAATAATAATAATTGCATCATCTTAAATACATAATTATGTTTATAGATATTTATATTTTCAAAAAGTTTTCTTGAATACATAATTATAAACATATTTATATTGTCAATATGTTTTTTCTAACTTTTGTATACCAAACTAATTACATAATGGCATTATCTATTGATACATCTCTCATCAATTTTGTGCATCTAACTTTGGTCTTCTATATATTTGAGTTGGTTGGATTGCCATCTCTTTCTTGGGCCTTCAAGTTATATGCACATACATGTGTGTAGTACCATTCTAATGCTTGTTTATACACATTACATGTACCATCTCTAACTTGCTAGATATAGTAAATTGTATTATCGCTTTTGAAATTGCAATCCAAGGGTGTGTAAACAACTCAAAGAAATAATTTATAACACAAAGTATATGGATCATCGAGTTGTGAACTTATCCATCCATCAAAGCATTGTCATATGTTATGCATTCATTGTGAAATCTGTAAGGAAGCAAAGTTTGTCATGATTTTGTTATCACATCTATAAGGAAGCAACATTGGCATTTATTTCGTGGTTAAGAAACTTTCATAGAAAACATTTGGCCATAGTTGTATTTTTTGGAGGGAGGTAGTGGGTGATGAGGAGGAAGGGGGCAATGGGAGGTGGGGTATGGGGAGAGAGGTGAGAGGTGAGGTTATGAATTTTTGTGTTTTTCAGGTGAGAAATGGCATATTTATCCCTATAATGGTAAGTCCATTGGCTTTATTTTCTATGCAAATTTTATTTTTTTCTAAAAATGTGTAGCTTTCTATTTTATTTTACTATTTTACTACTTAGAAGGTTTTAAAGTTTCAACTATAATTTCTAGGACTATAAGCTTTTGTCTATTTGGAACTCTTGATTTTCACACTTAGCATTTGTCTTATGGGTGCCATGTCTATGAGGATTGAAATCCATTTGCATTGTTGTTTGCAACTTTGAGCAAAAGGAAAACAAATGGATGAAGAGTGATGCAATATTAGTGTACATGCATATTTACTTAGTGCACATTTTCCTAATTTTTATAGTTCATGGCTAAAGAGTGCACTTAATCCTAGATACTCTTGCTTCGGTGAGAATATTCTCCTCCTAAACAAGTGCGCACATCTCCTTGAGTTGTGCAATAGTTGCATGTCAATTACTCAAGTGGTTTCCAGTTCTTCACACACTACTATCTCATCATTCCACTCATGCATTGCTATGCATGCACACATATGCATGGCTATTCTACATGCACCACTAGCTCATCACTCCACTTATGCATGGTTATGCATGAATATTGGAGTTCTTCACTTGTGCATGGTTAGTTAACTAACTCCATTGCATAGTCAGTTAACCTATTGACTAAGGAATTGTTTACTAATGATAGGAGTTGTTAATTAGTGTTTACCTATGTGCATGTACTAGAAGCTCAACCTAGTCTGCACTAGTATTATTTATATGTAATTCATTCATTCTTTGAAGCTATTTGAATTCTTTCATTCTCTTTATTCTCAAGCTTATGAATTGTTGTTTCTTCTTTCCAACTAGATCTTATGTGCAAATTATTCAACAATTTTACATGGCATCAAAGCACAAGAGGAGCTTGTATGGGGAAGCACATAATATTATTACAAGTGACATATGATTGGAGTCCACAAGAACGAGGAGCATCCCCCATTAGTGATCTTCACACCATTCAATCATTTTGAATGGAATTATCCTTATACTGAATAGCAAATGATTCTATAGGATTACAATCGAAACCAAACCATAGCTTAATTCCCCAGTTGAGAAAGAAAAGTGTTTTAATAAGATGGAAGAAACATTTAGGCTATTATGTTTGTCAATATCTTCGGATCTACTCTACCATGTAGAATTTGTTTCCACACCAAACAAAGTATAAACCACATTGAATGGTCTAAAGGGAAACAAGATGAACTACGAGTACAACAGTTAGAGAATGAACTCATACCAAGAAAATCTTTGCTACTACAAATCAAGGCATGTGGAATAGTCAAGAAAGAGGAATAGCTAATCCTCTCTATTCTCTCAATGTTGGGTCCTAAGTACTCAGTATTTTTTCCTTTCTTTCATGTTTCAAAGCTAACAATGGGGGCAACATAAAAAATTCCTCTTTGGATGAATTAATTCAATTGCTCATATAGGAGCAAGATAAACTCATAAAAATGGTTACTCTTAAGAATTCCAAGGCCCATGCACTTTTAGTACATGAAAGTAGCAAGACAAACAATAAATACAAGAAAAAGAAACCTGATCAAGGAAGCAACCTTTAGTCGTGTGAGGAGTCTTGTAACTCCAAAGGAATAAAATCAAAGGAGGAACAGAGGATATCAGATAAAAACATTCATGCATGAAGAAGGGTATTTGTTGGTGCACAGGATACTAACAGACCTGGTATTTGTCACACAGTGGCCAACAAAGACCTGTTTAGCATCAGCCCTTTCGGAAACACTCATAGAGTGAGTGAAGTCTCACCCGAGATGCTAATGGGTCAATGTCAAAACCAAGTTTCCGTAGTCTGACAAGATTGTCTTGAAGTTGCGATGCGCGATTCCTAACCAACATATACTACCCTACCTTGTTGCTTCTACACTCTGTGCATAAGGCCAAACATCAATTCCCCTAACCACTGTGTAGACCTGGCATGGCCATGTGTAGTGTAACTAAAGCCAGTGAGCCTTTTGCACGTTGACGGGCGTGCAACTATTATAACACTGCCATTGGCGGGTCACACTGACCAACACTTCTAACAGCAACAAACAAACGACACTTGTTCTTACTCGACTGGGCTCAATAGCCATAATTATACCAAACCATATTGAAACAAATCATCACTATAAGCTATCATAACAAAGCATAACTTCAAGATGAGCATTGGAACTAATTAACAGAGCCAAAACCCTTTAATTACAATGCAAGCCCGCGACAAAAAATAGGTTGATCCATGTTTGATTCACATATATATAAAACCTTCATACAATTGTAACATCCATTAATACATTCACATAGTTATGCATAAAAGAAGAAAAAAAAAACGCCAAACTCATCCATTAACAGTTTACAACCATAAGAGAAGTATAGTAATTACCATAACACCATCTTATATATCTATATATCAGCCAAAGAGGGTAGAAATATCCAAAGTTACACATCTCAGATTATCAAGATTTGCAACCATTTGCAATACTAACAATACATAACAGAGGAATTTCCCGTAACAACCTTAATATATTCTAGAACTAACACTAGTTACAATAGCGGGATGATCAATGACAAACTGAAATGTAGTCTCCAACCATACTAACCGAAAACTTGGTGCACAAATTGACTCTGACTCGACTTACAAAACACCAAATATTAACAAATAACCAATAGCCAACTGATGGTCATCAACCAACCCACCCTCGGTCTTGGACTAGCCCTTTTATAATGCTCTGAAGCCTTTCTCGAAGTCTCCTTGCTTCCCACCCATTCGGCCTAATTGCCTCTCAGGTCGTTGAAATATTTTCCTAGTTCCTGCTGAGCTATCCCATGCATGGTATAATTGTCCCAAAATATCTCTTACTTGGTTTCGAATCCACTCCACCTGTTACTTCTAGTCTCAAAATATCCGCAACCACTTAGTACCCATGACCTCCTTGGCCATCTCCTCCATCTGCAAAATCTTAATGGATGTTATCCTTCACACAAGTCTCCTTATTCCATTTGTCATTGTCCTCCTACTGTCACGTGGCATCTACCTTCAATGTGTCCCAATCCTTGCACCAAACCTATGTTGTGCTCCTTCTCCTTGTGCCATCCCTATGATACGCTACTACTTCCTACGCCAACCCTCTGTTATGCATTATCTTCCCCTTTTCGCACCCCTTGTTCCTGCTCCGCAATCCTACCTATACCAAAAAATTTCAATTTTTTTTGGGTCCCAACAATATCGATATAATTGCACAAGCTCTTTGCTGAAATAATCTTGAATATCGCATCCCATAAAATATCAAGAAAAATCCTAGACATAAACCACTAAAAAATCAATTTAAAGGCCATTCTTTGGTTGTTATTTCTTCCTCACCTAACACATGGATTTAAGATTTTGAAGCCTCACAACATATGGTTACTTAAAAATATATATTATCATTTTTGGAACCCTGTGTCTATCCTCCCATTTTAATGGTAGATGACACTCATGTGATAGTATCATGACAAGAAAAAGTGGATCTAGATAATGGATGTTCCCATAATGTCTTGCATGTTCATTTTCCAATATGTCTTGCATGTTCTCAATCAAGGGTCTGACCCTATATGTTGGTCCAATAAAAATCAATTTGTCATTGGTTTGTCATCAGTAGAGGGAAAATACAAAGGTGTAATCAATGCTACAACTCAAGCCATCTAGTTGTAGCACTTGTTTACAAAGTTTGATGTATAGTTTCATTGACTGACTGTTAACTTGTGTGATAATCATAGTGCATTGTAGTTCTATAGACATTTAATATAGTGGCAAAGAACCAAACATATAGAGGTACACATGCACTTCATCTAAGGATATATCCATAATGTGGTTTGCATCAATCTACAATACAATCCTTCTTTAGAACATTTAGTAGACGTATTCACAAAGACCTTCATTGAGAAAATAATTGTAGCTTTGTGAGATCTATTAGGGGTGAAGTGCATAGCAGTTGAAATAGTAAGCATTATATTTTTAGGGGGGGTTTTCTTCCCATTGGGTTTTCCATCTTTACCTCATATTTTATTTATTTTTCATATTTGTTTTCTACACAGATACGTAACATGGCTACATATTTTTGGTATCCACTGATTGTACATACCTTAGTTGGGCTTCAATGGGAGTACTAGTATACATGAATATCTATCTTGTACACTTTTTCCTATGTTCTACAGTTTATGGCTAGAGAGTGCACTTGGTCTTAGATATTCATCCTTGGGTGAGAATATTTTCCTCCTAGATATGTGTGAACTCCTCTTTGAGTTATGTATTAGTTTTACTTCATAGACTCTTGTGGATTCAAATTATGCGTGCACCAATAACTCATCTCTCCATTAATGCATACATGTGCATGGCTATTCTACATGCATGAATAGTGCATCACTCCGCTCGTGCATGCTTATGCATGCATGAGTTCATCACTTATGCATGGTTAGCTAACTAAGGCTTGTTATGCATGCATGAGTTATTCACTTGTGCATGTCTAGTTATCTAAGGACTACCTCCATTGCATGGTTGGTTAACTTAGACTAAGGGGTTCTTTACTAGTGATAAGGGTTGTTAATTAGTGTTTGTTTATGTTCATGTACTAGAAGCCCAACCTAGCATGCATTAGTTCTCTAATGGAGAGTACTATTTATATGTAATTTGTTCATTATTGAAGTTATTTTAAGTCATTCATTCTCTTTGGTCTCAAGATTTCAAATTGTTGTTTCTTATTTGCAACATATCTTATGAGAAAGTTATCCAACAATTTACATGGTACCATAGCATAAGAGAAGTTTACAAGGAGAAGCACCTAATTTTCTTGTAAGTGACATATGTTTGGAGTGCACAAGAAAGAGGAGCAACCCCCATCAATGATCCTCACACCATTCAATTATTTTGAATGGAAGCCTAGAGTTATCCTTTTGTTCAAAATAAAATTACTTTATAGGATTACCATGGGAACTCAAGGTGAGCCTAACTTCATAATTGAAAAATAAAAGTATTTTAATAGGATAGATAAATCATTTGGGCTATTATGCTCATCAATATATGTCAGTCCAGGAGGTAACTCAACAAATGAAATGTGTTTATTCATTTAGATTGTTCATAGTTATATACATGAGGGAGTGGCTCTTGGGTTTCACCTCTCGATGACTCTTCCTTTTCCATTATTTATTATTTACACTATTTACAACTGTCCACCCAATCCCCATGATTAGGTGTCAACATTCCCCACCTTAATCTGAAGGGATGTTGGTGAGTCCAAGCATCGTTATGAATCTTTCAACCTTTTCTCTTCCAAGCGCTTTCGTGAATATGTCTGCAATCTTCTCAGTAGTGGAACAATGGCATAGATGGATTGTCTTGGCGTAAACATGATGTCAAATCATATGGTATTTTGTATTGATGTGTTTCGTTCGATCATGGTACTTTGGGTTCTTGGCCAACTTTATTGCAAAGGTGTTTTCAATCATGAGTGGAGTTGAATGTACTTGTTTTACCTGCAAATCTTCCAAAATTTTCTTGAGCCACACAATTTCTTTTGTTACCTCAGCTGCTGCCACATATTATGCCTCTGTTGTGGAATCTGTTGGAATTGATTGTTTGCGTGATCTCCAGGAGATAGCTCCTAATGCAAGAGTCTTAGCATAAATAGAAGTAGATACCCCATATTCTTTGTCTCCATCGAAGTTTGAATCAGAGTATCCAATCAAGCTGAAGTCACCCACCTGTGTATACTTGAGTCCAAAGTCTTGAGTTCCCTTCAAGTACTTTAGAACTCTTTTTGCAGCAAACCAATGTCCCTCACAAGGATTTTGCATAAACCTGGAGAGGATTCCAACAATAGACGGAATGTTTGGTCTGGTAGTAGTTAGGTAGTTGAGACTTCCTACAAGTTGTTTATACTTTGTTGCATCCTCAAATTATTATCCTTCAATGAATGTGAGCTTTAAGTTTTGTTCCATTGGAGTAGTTAGAGGATTGCACTCAGCCATGCCAAACCTTCTCAACAAATCTCCAACGTACTTCTTTTGAGAAATGAATATAAACTTAGGATGTTTAGTTACTTCAATACCAAGATAGTAATGAACATAGCCCAAATCAATCATTTCAAAACCTTTCATCAATTCCTTCTTTATGGATACAATGTAGCTCTCATTGTTCCCTGTCATCAAAAGATCATCTACATATATCACAAGATATATAATTGTTTTGCCGACTTTCTTGACAAACAAAGTTGCATCATCAAGATCATAATGTTTGAAATTGAGTTTAAGAAGATGCTCAGTTAACTTTTCGTACTAGGCTCGCGGTGCTTGCTTGAAGCCATACAAGGATTTCACAAGTTTGCATACTTTTTGTTCATGTCCCTTCATAGCAAATCCTTCAAGCTGGGACATCAAAACATTCTCTTTCAAATTTTCATTCAAGAAAGTAGTTTTTACATCCATTTCATGGACTTTCCAACCGTTTTGAGCTGCTAGGGCAAATAGTGTCTGGATGGTAGCCCATTTTGCTATGGGGGTAAAAGTCTCCTCATAATAAACCCCTTCTTTATGTGCAAAACCTTTTGCCACAAGCCCAACTTTGTGCTTATCAAGTGAGCCATCAACTTTATACTTTTTCTTGTAGACCCACTTGCAGCCAATTGGTTTGGTTCCCAATGCAGGATCAACTAGCTTCCAAGTGTCATTATTTATCAAGGCATCATACTCCTTCTGCGTCACTTCTTTCCATTCATCATGAGAAGCGGCTTCTTGGAAGGAAGTTTCTTCAAAATCTATATACAAATTCAATTCACAATCATAAGAAACATCCATATCAACAGGTCAATCATAATCATCTACATCACCTCCATTTTGCCTGGTTGAATTTCTTGTTCCTATCTTTCCAACTTCATCGGGATGAACACTTTCAAGTATCTTTGTCACCCACTTTAGGGGACCTTTCTGAGATGGTCCAGGTTGCTCAGTTGATTGAGTTGGGACTGAATCAAGACTGAGTCTCCCAATTTTGTCAATCACATCACTCAAAGTATCATCAGTGATTGGAGTTTCATGTGGGAGAGAGAGTGCTTTAGAAGAAGATTCTACATATTGATCCAGTATAGGAATCCCCCCTTCAAGATGTGGAATTTGATTATCAAATTCTTGAATTATTTTTCATTTGCAAATCTATCCAAGTGATCAAGTTGCCATTCAAAAACATTGTCAATTTTGGAAGATTCAAGAAAGATTACATCTATAGATACAATAAAAAATTTATTAGCTTCATCATAGAGACGGTGTGCTTTGGAGGTGTTTGAATACCCAAGAATATACACTTATGGTTCCTTGCACCAAGTTTGTTTCTATGTACCTTTGGTATCAAGGCATAACAGGTGGAACCAAAGACCCTGAGATGCTTTACCGAAGGAATGTGACCATACCACATTTCATAAGGAGTCTTGTTTCTAATAGCATTAGATGAACATCTATTCTTTACATATACAACACATAGAACTGCATCAACCTAAAACATCAATTTTGCATTCTAGAAAAACATCATGGAACGTATCATATTTAAGATTGTCCTGTTCATTCTTTTAGCTACTCCGTTTTGTTGGGGATTATAAGGCACAAGTGTTTGATGTTTGATCCCATGCTGGCAAAGATAGTTTTCAAATTAATTTGAAGTGTATTCTTTTCCATTATCAGTGCGAATAGAGCAAATATGAGATTATGCATCATTTTCAATCTATGTATGAAAGTTCTTGAATGTTTGAAAAGCATTAGATTTGTTCTTCAATAAATAAACCCAACACATTCTAGTGTAGTCATCAATAAATGTCATTATATATTTATTTCCACTTGGAGAAGGAACAGGAATTGGACCACATAAATCTGAATGAATGAGTTCAAGTTTTCTATGTGCTCTAGAATGTGAATAATGAAAAGACTCTTTTGCTATGCTTTCCTAGAATGCAAGCATCACATTGCTTAAGTTTCATAGGAATTGCAGGCAAACCAGTAACACCATTTTTCTTCAACAAGCGAAGGTTGTCATAGTTCAAGTGTCCAAATCTAGCATGTCATAATAGAATTGATGGAAATATACCCTCATCATAATGATAATTGTATGAGAAATTTTGTGCACAAGTAGAGGTACCTTGCAGCTTGAGAAGCCTTTATTCTTCTATCCCCATCATGACAAGTGAGTGAGCTGGTGCTTTTCTCACCTCAACCTTTCCATCAAACATATGAATGGAGTGTCCTTGTTGGTGGATGTGGACCAAGGACAACAAGTTTCTCCTCAGTGGAGCATGATTGTGCCAAGCCCTGATGGCTTGAGTTTTGATTTGTCTACAAAGTATACTACTCCATCAACATTGTCAGTAAATTATTCAAAAAAAAATCCCTTCTAAAATCATGTGGCAAGTTGCTTCTGAATCAAGCAACCAATCATTTTTCCAAGAAGCAAGTGAAGCATTAAACAAGTCTTCATTTACTCCAATATTACAATGTGCCACAACATAGTGAGCAAATTCATGTGCTTTACCATTCTCTTTGTCATTAGTTTTACCTTTGGGTTGATTTCTTTCCTTCTCAATTTTGTCCCAAGGAAACTTGCATGTGTATGCATCATGTGATCCATCTCTATTGCAATGTATGCAATGCAAATCAGACTTTTCTGCTTGATAGTGTCTACCCCCCCTGCCTCTAAAAATTCTTCTTCCTCTTCCTCTTCGACCACCTCTTCTCATGGTCTCTCTATGTGCAAGACACACAACCTCTTCAGAAGACTGAGGAGTTGTATTCTTCCCAACATCTCTCTCTCTCTCGGCAAATTTATTCACAAGGGAGTCAAAGGTAATTTCTTTGAGGTTTCCATTTGCTTGCAACGACTCAAGATAATTTGAATAATTGGGATAAAGTGCCTTGACAAAAGCTATCGGAGGAATGTCTAGTTCAACATTAGTGACTTTGATATCATGCATAATAGATTTTACTTCTGATGCAAGAGCAAGAGGATCATCATTTTGTAATTCAAGTCTAAACGATTTAATCATGAGTTGAACAACTTCAAGCGCAGAGTGTGAGTCATAATTTCCTTCAATTTTTGTAAGGTTTCGAAATCATTTGAAAATAGTGAAATATGGTGACTCACCTCTTCATTTACAGATGCTTCAATCAAGGCATAGGCCTTGTTGTTATTATTTCCCCAAATGGTGAATTCCATGTTTGAGGTAGGATTTTCTGGTTCTTTGTCTCCTTTTCCAACACAAACTCCTTTCCACGGCTCATTAAAAATGAGAGTGTATTTGATTTTCTGCGACCATTCTGGATAGGTCTCCTTCTTGGTGAGAACCACTCCCACAATAGATATCAATGAATGCATTGTAAAATCTGTGTACTGTAGAAAAATACTTATGTTGTAAAAGTTTACTCCTAATGGTAAAAACAAATCTAATTCTGATATATGGCATAGGTATATTTGAGGTTTTATGGGGGAGTATGATTGCGGGGAGGTAAGAGCGAGCACAACGTTAAAAATAGTGCAGTGTTATACAATGAAAACCATGTTGTGTATGGATGCTCTTTTACATAGTGGGAGTCGACATCATTAAACCAGAAGGTAACAAATATCAATGAATGGGAGTCGCGGTGTTCCAAACAGAACACTAGAAGTGTATGGGGGAGTGACAGTTAACGCATATGACAGTATAATATTGACACATAGTATTGCAGTGGGAGGAACCGGTATGGTAATGCCATGACAGCATTATGGAGACAATGTTCGATATGGTATGGTAATGTCGTGCGGAGAACTAGTAATGAACCAACAAGGGTCCTTTGGGGAGTTAGAGTGGTATGAAAGTGTGGTTTTGTTGTAGGTGTGGCAGACATGCAATGTGGATATATTAACACCAACATGGATGTATGAAAATGGTGGCAGGAAACTGTGGTGAGAGGCAGATTTCCCACCTGTGCGTAGGAACCATCATTCAAAAGGGAGTTTCGATTGTGTGTTATGTATTACACAGTATATGGGAGAGGTCACGGGTTCAATCAACAACAAGAGGAGTGTTTGATTGTGGGGAGGTACCATGAATATGGAGAAATGGTATGGTGTTAAATGAATATACTGCAACTGCAACGATAACTTTGCATGATATGCAATGTAGTATCGGTGGTAATAATTGTGCATACACAATGTTAAGCACTTTGTTCAACACTGTGTTTCACAACACTTCATCGCAACATAATATCAATCAAAGTATGAGCAATAACATACCAAATGGCATGCAGTTTTGGTTTGAATGCACAACGTTCAACCTCCAACACAACCCCTCCAACACAACACTTCTGACACACATAATTTGATGCACTGCAATGCTCCAGGAAGAAGGTGTTAGTTTTGCAATGGAAGATCTCTCAGTTCTGCAAAATAGGCAGAAGGGAGTTACAAAGGCAGAGAAGCTAAAAATGGAGTTGGATCTGATACCATGTCAGGTCGGTAGGTAACTCCTCAAATGAACTGTGTTTATTCATTTAGATTGTTCGTAGTTATATCATGAGGGAGTGACTCTTGGGTTTCACCTCCCGATGAATATTCATTTTCCATTATTTATTATTTACATTATTTACAATTGTTCACCCAATCCCCATGATTAGGTGTCAACAATATCTTTGGTTAGTGCACAAGAAAGAGGAGAAACTCCCATTAATGATCCTCACACCATTCAATTATTTTGAATGTAACCCTAGAGTTATCCTTCTATTGAAAAGTAAAGGACTTTATAGGATTACAATGGGAACTAGACGTGAGACTAACTTTGTGATTTAGAAAGCAAAGTATTTAAATAGGATGGATGACACATTTGGGTTGTTATGCTCATCAATATCTTTGGACCTTCTCTTCCACATAGAATTTTCTTCCACGACAAATGGAGTCTGGACCATATTGAAGGGTCTATTCGAGAAACAAGTTGAACTATAAGTACACCAGCTAGAGAACAATCTCATCTCTTGAGCCCAAGAAATTATGATACCTTGCAAGACTTCTTCAAAAAATCCAAATCTTTGTTGATATAAATCAAGGCATGTGGAATGGACAAGAAATAATAAAAGCAATTAGTCCTCTTTATTCTCTCAAAGTTGGGTCCTAAGTATTCGATCTTCATTCCATTGTTTCATACTTCAAGCTAACAATCAGAATAGAATTGAAAATCCCTCCCATGGATGCATTTGTTGAATTGCTCATATAGGAAGCAAGATAAGCTCATAAAATGGGTGCTCTCAAGAATTCCAAGGCCCATGTACTTGCAGTACATGAAAGTAGTAAGACAAACAATAAAAATAAGTATAAGGGACCTAATCAAGGGACAAACCTTAAATCCAGTGATGAGTTTGATGGGATTTTTAATTAGCTTCCTAATTGCTTCAAAAAGACAATCAAAAGATCGTGTATTTAATTGTCAACAACGAGATCCTATGGAACTTGCAATTTATTATGCACTGTATATGCAGATCACACTTTCAACTTTCATTGGTTCGTTTTATAATTTTAATATCAGTAATTACTTTTGCAAAGGGTGTATAGATATTTCACAAGCTTGTAAAGGCTTAGAAGTAAAATGACTAAAGTTACTTGTAGGAAAGTAAACATGCTTGTAGGAAATTAAAGATCATAATTGTGAAATTAAAATAGTACACTTCTACCTAGTGAGCCTTGGAAGCTTAATGTTGTAACCTCCAATATAGGTAAAAATACCAATCTACTTTTTCAAGAAAGGAAATGTCACGTTTCTGCATAGTGGGCTTAGGAAAATTGATGTTGTAACCCCCAACAAAAGTAGAAGCATTAATATACTTTTGCGGGAAAGTAAATGTCACACTTCTACCTGGTGGTCTTAGGAAGACTAATGTTGTAACCATCAACACAGGTAGAACAAACCACATAGGAAGAAATAAATGAAAAGACTAATACTTGCCGAGGTGATCCCTGTTTCTACTCTAACCAACAAATATAATCATTATGTTGAGCACATATACTCAACAATGTAGATGAATGCAAACCAATATGAAATGCAAGCATGCCAAAATCAATAATCAATTGTGTAAATAAATTGGTAAATAAACAAATACAACCATGCATGAATAATTAATTGCATAAATAGATAAAACTACATAGCTACAAATTAATTACGTCGAGAGGTGCTTTCCAACCCAATATGGTAGAGATTTTGTAATGTCCTATTAAACATTGATGTTGTAATGTCCTGCTAAACATGTTGACTCAATCAAATTACATAATAATAATAATAATAATAAATAATAATAATAATAATAAATAAATAAATTTAATAATTTATAATTATCAATAAAACATTTTGACTCGGTTCAAATTACATAAAAATTAAAATTAAATAATATAAATAAAACACAAATTTATTAACTATATTTATAATTTAATTATAATTAAACCAACCCATATCCATCTTAACTTTGGATCTACCAAGTCCTGAGAGGGATCAAATCTCTTGAGATGAAAACCAAAAGAGATTTTATCCCTCTTTGCACTTGGTAGATCCAATGTTTATATGGATCTCAGATGGTTACAAAAGTAAATAAAATAAATTATATGTGAATAAATAACTAAGGAGATAAATTAGATAACTAGAAAAGAGAACTACCTAAATTACACAATCCTCTATTTTATTAGAGTGGACCATGCCTCCATATAACAGAGTGCCAATATTATTCTATATAGATATTTTCTCTGGATTTATGAAGGAATGAAATGAAATACATATTTAAAACATAAACATGACAATACAATGAAATTGAACTTCAATTAATATATATCAAATGTTGAAAATTGTTTACATGCATAATGAAAGTAAACAAGCTCAGGTGATGGTAGCTTATCTCTAAGAAGAGATGTGATGGCTACATGCCTTTTGAAATGTGTTACAATGAGGCTCAAAGGCCTTTTTATCATGAAGAATTAATGATAAATCCTAAACATTCAAAAACTTAACCCTAGGAGATGAAGCGCCAAAAGTTATGAGCCCTGAAGGGGTTAGTTGGAACATCAACTTCCTAGGGTCATAACTTTGGCATATGATCTCTTTTTGATGTGCACGATAGCCCGTTAGAAAGGTATATCTGAGGAAAAAAAA
Organism: Pinus taeda; assembly: GCA_000404065.3. NCBI lineage: Eukaryota > Viridiplantae > Streptophyta > Pinopsida > Pinales > Pinaceae > Pinus > Pinus taeda. Next base: position 69,645 of record APFE031106941.1, on the reverse strand, counting down.
AATAGACTACCCATTTCCCCTCAAAGCATTGTTTAGAGCCTCAAGACAACTCCAAAATTTTAGGACCCAAAAACTGCCAAATAAGAAACTATGTTGAAAAATAGGAAACTGATAGAAAATAGTGTTGGGGGTCAAAGTGGAATAGGTGGGTACCCAACAATATCCACCTAGATCAGTCCTCTCCCCTTAGGAAGTAATGGTCCCCGTTGTGTTGAGTGCCTCCATGAGGAGAGGAGACTTTTGTTGAACTTGGTCCTTGATGAGCCACTTGCCTTGGTGCTAAAGTTGTTTGAATTTTAACAACCTGATACGTTTGGATTCTCTGTTGGCGAGTGTTCTTAATTTGCGTTTCCATGATCCAATCATTTGTGCCCAATTCAATGCAATATGGGTTGAGCTTTGTTGGTGTCAACTGCTCAACAATGGATGGTGTATCTAACAATGGTGGAAAGCATGGTTGAAGGCGATCCACATTGAATATTGGGTTTAGGCCAAGGAATGGGGGGATACTTAGATTGAAAAAATTATCACCCACATCCTTGGTGATGGTGTAAGGCTCGTATCAAATTGGTTGAAGCTTTCGATGGTCTTTCATAAGGCGTTCCTTCAGTAAATGCGACCAAACCTTGTCGCTCACTTGAAACTTATGTGGCACCCGATGTTGATCATGACATCATTTGTACTTAGTATTGGCTTTATCCATGATATCATGAGCCTAGTGGTAGATGTGATAAATTTGTTTAATAAATTTGATGGTTTTATCAGCTTTGGATTGAACATGTGCATATTTTGTTTGTGTAGTTGCAAGAGGCATTGCAACATCAATGGGACACCGTGGATGAAATCCTAGGCCCACCTGAAAGGGGTTGTGGCCAGTTGAGCTATGGAGAGCTCTGTTGTAGCTATGTTGCACATAGGGGAAACTCTTATCACATGTTTGAGGATACTTAGAGTTATACATGTGTCGTATGTGCACTATCACCTTGTTGACGAAATTCATCTAGCCATTAGTTTCAAGGTGGAATGCAGTCGACTTAGTGAACTTGGTGTCCAAAAATGACAAGAGGCTTGACCATAATTCACTTAGAATCCATATCAATTTGATATAATGGTATATGGGATCCCAAAATGTACCCACACTCATTCAAAGAAGAGTTTGTCAGTGGCTTCTGTTGTGATACTCTTCTTGCATGTATCCAATATGGCCATCTTAGAAAATCTATCAACGCCCATAAACACATAGTCATTACCATGCTTGGTAGAAAGAATTTCAGACATATATTCCATGGAGATAGATTCCCAAAGTCGACTAGGAGTAGGAAAAGGGGTGTATATTCCTTGCTTCTTAATATTTGGCTTGGTGATGGCACAGGCATTGCAGGATCTATTATATTTGCCAACATCCTGTCTGATTTTTTACCATTAAAAATATTTCTGCAATACTACCACTTCTTCTCCACACCAAGTTGCCCCGCTACACCATTTCTCCAAAATGAACTTGGTATGCTCACTTGAAGGAACAAAAAGGTGTCCCAAGTAGCACAACAGTGCATCCTAGAGGTGGAAGTTTGAAACTTACTTGTCGTCCATCAGCATATGGTATGTGGTGATGAATTTTGGATCATTTTTATATAATTTCATCCATCCAGAGGTCTCATTCCCACAAGATTTAAGAAATGTACTCAGTGCCACAATTGGGGGTCAACTAAGGTAGTCTGTGACGTGATTGGTGCTACCCTTCTTGTATTTAATTTTCAAATGAAATTGTTGCATATATCCAGACCATTTTTTATGGCAATCGTTCTGCAACATTTCTTGTATTTGCGTAAATTGAAGAGGTCAGTGATCTATGTGGATGATCGTCTCCTTCCCTAGAATATAATGTTTCTATTGTTAGAAGCCTAGCACAATAGAACACATTTCCTTATCATAGGTGGGGTACCTTCAAACAATATTAGAGAGTGTCTCATTATGATAGGCCATTCGATGCCCTTCTTGAGTGAGAACTGCACCAATAAAATAATCGGAGGCATCTATCTCAATCTTAAATGGATATTACAAGTTTGGCAAGGTGAGGATTGTTGTAGAGAAAAGGTGATGTTTTAGTTCAATGAATTTCTTTTATTATGACAGACCAAAAAAAATATGCTTCTCCTTTCCCTTGATAACTTGACTTAAGGGCCAAGTGATATGAAAGAAACCCAACATGAATCTCTGATAGAAATTAGTAAGGCCTAAGAATTTGTGAAGCTCTAGTAGAGTCATCAACGCTAGCCAATCCTCAATGACTTGGATCTTAGTTGGATACACATGCATGCCTTTCTCATCAATTATGTATCCCATATATTGGACTTGATCCGTGCTAAAGGATAATTTCTCTAGGTTGGCACATAACTTGTGTTGCCACAGGGTTTGAAGGATATGTTGAATATGATGCAATTATCTACCAAACTCCTGCTAAATATGAGGATTTCATCTAGATATACAACCACCAATGAGTTGGTGAAAGGCCGCAATATGTCATCCATCAACCTCATAAATTGTGGGGGGGTGGGTTTCAACCCAAAAGGCATGAATGACCACTCAAAGAGACCCTCCTTAGACTTGAATGCATTATTCCATATATCTGTGGGTCCTGTTGGAACTTGGTGATAGTTGGACTTCAAATAAATCTTACTAAAGTACTTAACTCCCTTGAGCTGGTCAATATTAAGGTCATTAATTTGTGGGATCAAATATCTATTTCTCACTATGATTTTGTTCAGTGCCCAATAATCAATGTAGAGTCTTTAGGTTCCATATTTCCTTTGTACAAGTACAATTGGACTCCCACAAGGTGAGGAACTTAGTTAAATGTGCCATTTTTTTAGAAACTCCTAGACTTGTCGCTTAGTTTCCTCATTTTTCAAAAGAGAGTGGTGGTATATTGGCCCATTAGGTAGAGGTACATTGGTCAGATCAATCGAATGCTTGACCTGAAAGTGCAAAGATAGCCCCGTGGGTGATGAGAAGATGTCTTTGTACTCTTCCACGACCTTATTCACTTGCTTCTTTTGCATGGAGGGTCCATTTCTATAGGCCATGTATGTGACCATGATCCTCCCCTTACTTTGAGAGCGAATTAGGAAGAAAAAAATTTCCCAGTCTTGGAGATGATCTTACTGCATTACTTAACAAAGATCAAAGAAATGGTGGTAGGCAGGGCTACCTACAGTATCTTGTATAATTTCCTATCCAAATTAATGATATCAATATAAGGTTTGGACTCATACATAGGGCGATGCCTCCAAAAGTATGGGTGGCCTAATAAAACATCACAAACTTCAAGGGGAGAAACATCACACAATAACTCATCCATGAAAGGCTTGATGTTGTAAGGCAAGTGACATTGTTGGCTAACACAGAGATCTCGCCCTTTATGGAGCCACCTGATGGTGTATGGCTATGAGTGTGGTGTTGTTGGCAAGCCCAACCACTTAACGACCTCTGATGATATGAGGTTATTTTGACTCCAACTATCTACAATGAATTGCAGCAGAGCACCCTTCACCTACATTTATGAGTAGAAGAGACGCTCACCCTCCTATGGATCTTCAGGCTCACTTTTCTTGACCTTGGTGGTGGTAATGGCGCCATTGGGTTGTGAATCAATTATTTCTTCCCATTTTAAGGTTTTGGTTCAGAGTCAGAACATGTGTTTGACTCTGAAGCCTTAATCTCAACCATTAGTGACTACTTTGCACAACATTTATTTGTGTATTGAGTGGGGATCTTGTCGAACTCCGACCACTTTCCTGTGTCTTTTTTCGTCTTCCCATTTCTATTCTTTGATTGCGGCTTCGACATGTTGTCTTACATCGTTCCACCTTGGCTCTATCCTTTTTTTTGTGGTTTGGGGGTGCCCTTTCCTTGCTTTGGATTTTCCAAATCAAAGTCTCACTTCTTCTATTTAAATTTATGCTCGATCTTAACAACATATCAATATGTTGAACCAGCGGAGATTTCCACAAACTGCATTTCTACCTAGATGTATTTGTGAAGACAGACACGGTACTTGAGCACTAAATTTCACTCAAAGTCCTTGATACCCATCTTTGTGTGTATGGTATGAAATATATTTGTGAACTTCTAAACTTCTTAGTCCCTTTCCTATCATAGTGTGGTCAATTTTATGTACTTGTATTCATAGCTCCCAATAGGGCAATATTGTTCCTTAATAGTATCATAGAAAGAGTCCTAAGATGGTGTAACTAAAAATAGTGAGGAAAACTCCTCGACTCTTTGCTCATAGTAAGTTTCTTACCAGTCCTTGACATAGGGGTCCGACCTTGAGAAGTGAAAAAGTAATATTTTCTCTGCCGAAAAAATTATGTATGGACAAATATCCTTCTAGTAGATTTAACCATCTATCTAGATAAGTTGCACCTATTAGGCCTTTCAATATAGGAATGTCAAAATTAACTTGCACCTGAAAGGGGGTGGTGCCTCTAAAGTGACCACTAGATGAAGATGTGCCTCCCATTCGTATCTGCCAAAGAATCTAGGAAAAAGTATCCATCATCTCATTCATTTCTCACTTGAGGGCTTCTTTGAGCAACAATTTGATAGGATCTCCTACTCCCTCATCTTTCTTTTCTTCTGCATGGGAATTAGTCAGGGTTGGCAAGGCTAGTCTTGCAAGGGCTCAAGCAGTTCAAGTCCTAATTCCTTATACCCTGACCTCGTTGGGGACATGCACAGAAAAATAGAGAAAGAGAAGACAGCTTTGATACAACTGATCTGGATTTTTGAAGGAAATAAATGAAATACAATTTTAAATTAGAAACACAGAGATAGAGTGAAATTTAATTTAAATTAATAAATAGAAAATGTTGAAAATTGTTACGTACAAAATGAAATCAAACTAGTTCAGGCAATGGTAGCCTATCTTTGAGAAGAGATATGATTGTTGCATGCCTTCTGAACTATGTTATAATGAGACTTAGAGACATTTGTATCACAGAGAAACAATTAGAAACCCTAAACATCCAAAAACCTAACCCTAGGAGATGAAGCGCCAAAATCTATGGGCCCTTATGGGGTTAGTTGGAACATCAACTTCCCGGGGTCGTAACTTTGGCATACGATCTCAGCTTGGCGTGCACAATAGCCCGTTGGAAAGGTTCAACTACAAGAATGGATATTTAATCCATGTTTTCCCATTTCCCCAAAAAACACTGATTAGGGACTCATAATGGGTTCGAAAATTCAAGACCCGAAAACTGCAAAAAGGAAAACTGTTCAAATAGGAAATTGTGTTGAAAAATAAGAAACTGATCGAAAACAATGTTGTGAGTCCAAATGGAATAGGCGAGTGGCCACTAATATCCACCTAGAAATGTTTGGTACATTGATAACATGAATTAATTAAATTAACTAAGCTAATTAAAATAAATCAATATTCTATATATACACAAAGGAAATAAATTAAATTAATTAATCAAATCATACAATGTGAAAATGGTAAACTACATAATAAAAGTTCAACAATTAAATTATCACATTATCATTTAGAGATTGCTCTTGGAGTTCTCCATAAATAATGGAGAGAGTTCTCTCTTTTATACATAAATAAAATGGAAAATATAAATAACAAATCTAAATAAAGTAAGTTATGGATTTAATAAATCCATAGTGGTTACAACAATTTCCTAAATAACAAATGGTTTCCATAATCCTTGCAAATAATTAGTAATTAATGAATAAGTCCAATATCTTTTGCTAACAATTAGCAATTAATAAATGACTCCAAAATCTTTTGCCAAGAATTCCAAGATTCTGGGTTGACCACTCAAACTAATATTCTATCTTGTATTTGGAAATTATTTCCACATATTTGATTTTCTTGGATGAACATTATTGTTGTATGGATCCATTATTGTTACATAGAGTAGTGAAAAATATGTGACAATTTTGGTGTTGGCTCACAAATCCAATGTTCTATAAATTAGTTGCGTTACCAAAGTTGCAACAAGTTACATCACTAGAGTTGCAACAACTGAGTAATAGAAATTGTGAGCAAGATACACCCTGTGGCAGCACTACAACCTACACAACAACCTTATTGACACTTCATCCTTGCATATTAACTCAAATATAAATACACATATGATCTTTTTCCAATGGTCAATCATAAATTCACATAAAATACTAAGGAAATGTAATGGAAAACACTTTGTCTAAATCCCACATATATGCATTAAAATGAACTAATATGGAGTCATGGGAAAGTGAAAAGGAATCAAGAATAGAGAAAAGGGGTTGTAATAATAAGCCAATTATGAGGCCCGTCAGAGTCTTCTAACTCCAAGGTAGGAAAAACAAAGAAGGAAAAATCCAAATGAAGTTATTGCAATAGAGGATGTCATTTAGAAAGTTCATGCATGAAGATTATTATTGATTTAATGGCACGGACCCTTCATTGAAATAATCTTTGATATTTGCATTCAATGAAATTTTAAGAAAAAATCTCAAGCTAAGACACCAAAAGATTGATTTAAAGGCCATGCTTTGGTTGTTATTTCATCCTCGCCTAATACATGTATTTTAGATTTTGAAGCCTCGCATCATATGGCTATTTCATAAGATATTTTCGCCTCTTTGGAACATTGCACCAACCCTCCCATTCTAATTGGAGATGGCATTCTTGTGAAAGCATGTTGACAAGGTAGAGTGGATCTAGATAAGGGATGTTTCCAACGTGTCTTGCATGTTCTCTTTTTTCTCCTTCTATGTTTCCAGTATGCCTTGCATGTTCGCAATAAATGACTTGAACTTATATGTTGGTTCAACTAAAAGCATTTTGCTATTCTTTTGTAATTGGAAAAGGGAAATTATAGAGGTGTAGTTAATGCTACAACTCAAGCCATTTGGTTTCAACACTTCCTTATAGAGTTTGGTGTACATTTTCGTTGACCAATTGTTATATGATGTGATAATCCAATTACATTGAATTCTACAAAGATTCAATATTGTAGAAAATAACTAAAAATATAGAGGAACATATGCACTTCAACCAAGGGCATATCCATAATAAGGTCATCGATCTACAAAACTACCCTTCTTCATAACAGGTTGTAGACATACTAAAAAAATATTCTTTTAAAAATAATGATAATCTTCGAAGAATTGACATCTATATAGTGTTGGCTTGTTGGGGCCTGACCCAGGTTCAGAGGTGATTTAGCCAAACAAATCCCAGTACTATTGACCTTTCGGCAACAGTCTGTGGAGTGTGGACTGAGGTCTCACCCGAAGTAGTATGGGAGGGTGCTAGAACTAGGTTTCTGCACCCTGTAGAGGATTGATGAGTTCAAGTGGTCTGTGGTTTGACCCTGTGAGCATGTCGCTACGCGCACTTTCCCGCACCTCGCAGCCTAAGATGTTGCCTTTGCGTAGCCCTACTTGGGGGCTGAATGTTGTTATTGCCTAAGTCCTTACTGATATTCCAATGTTAGTTGATTGTCTTAGTCTACTTGCATGCTTTAAGTTATACTTAACAATATAAACCATTCATACAGGTGCGCACAGTAAATAAATAGTATATCTGCAATTTATATCAACATGAATAACCCAAGAATAGATACACAAAATTAAGACAAACTTCTCTTTATTATTTTCTTCCTCGGTTATAGACGCGACTCCACCTTGCACACTCAGCTGTGGGGGTCCGCGTACTTAGCTGCGGGGGTCTGCGTACTCAGCTGCGGACTACTAAGCCTCTGCACACTCAGCTACAGAGCCTTCTCCTACCCTGTGACCCAAGACACCCTTAGACACTTAGACTCTTGCTCTTTGCTTCTACTTTGCTCTCCTTCTTTTTCTTTTACACTTAGAGCCTCGCTCTATTTATACAATCCCATGGTCCGCAGACCATGGGTAGGTCGACATTACCATACAAAACTAAGGTGGACAACCTTGTGACTCTATCATACACTTCGTGCTCCGTGCCTACAATTCGTGGAGTCTTTACAACAATATCGGGTCAAAACTTGGGCTTTCAGCCCCAAAATATGCCTTGGGGGGATTCCATGCCCAATAGGCCCCCAACACAAACATCGTGACTCCCCCTTGAGTCACTCGGTCGGTGCGATGATCTTGGCGTGGAGTCCCTCCAACTGTTCTCGAACTATGCTAAGGTCCACAACACACTGAGTTGCTACTTGTTGAATCTACTACATTCGTTGTTCTGAGACCTCTGTGTCTGGGGTGCTTCTCTGCATCAATGTGTGCATCCCCTGTATGTGCGCCTACTTTCCTTTGATGATTGTCGTGATAGTGAAGGCCTCATCGATCCAAGGCTTAACCCGCACTTTGAGAACTGCCTCCTTGTGTCGTGCCGCATCCACCTGCTCCTGCAGTGCTTTGGCTTGCCGCATCCTCGCAAGTCACTAGGTGAGGACTACTGTCTGCGCAGTTCCTTGGACATTGTTGTATTGTTGTTGGATTTCTCGTACTTTTGTTTCCAAGCGCTGGATGTTGGGGTCCTCCTGTCGAGTCATGAGGACCTCAAGTGCTTGTTCCAACATGCCGCTACAGTCTCGCACTGCACCTCCGATTTCCTCCAGTCCCTCTATGATAGCGATAGCACGCTGTTCTTTGACTTCCAGGGGAGTGGATGGTTGTGCCTTTAACCGCACCTCGACGATCTGAAGATTCAACTCCAACTGAACCTTTGTCGTTTCTTCCCTCGCCTCGCGGACTCCTGCTGCTAACCTATGGATCCGCACCTCCACTGGTAGATTTGTTGGGATCGCCAGCTCTGGGACACTGTGGCAAGCGTCACCTACCACTTGTACCAACTGATGATTTTGCAACACTAATTTGTCCCGATGCAAGCTGAGTTGCTCCATGTTTATATTTTGTTCGCTAAGGACTTGGATTGCGCAGCTGTCCCTAGTGCATAGCTCTGTCGTCATCCCATCGTGTAATAGATATAGTGTCTCACGTAGAAGGGCAACCAAATGAAGACCAAGGCCTTTCATCATGCTACCCGAAAATTGATCGGCCTCATTCGATGTCACTAGGGCTCCTTTCGACAACACTATTGTTTTTGTCATCTGTGCGCGCAGTATCTACTCTGTTGTCGAGGACCCTGCTGCGAGGTGGGTTGAAAGGGTACCCACCTAAGGGGGGTGCACTTGTAACTCCTGCAACTGCGCTCTGAGGGCCCCCAACACAGTCTGGTGCTTCTGAATAAAATCCTGAAGAGCCTCATTGGTGACATCATGCACTGTCTCACCGATGTCATGCAGATCACCCTCGGTTAGGGTGATCGGGTCAATTACCAATTTTGAGGCCTTGACCTTCTTCCTCGATCTTGCTCGCTCTACCATGTGTGGGTGTGGTCCTTGGGTCTGTTCTTCCTTCTGTTATTTATGCTTCCTCTTTCTCCTACTCCTGCGAGGGCATTGCTTGGCCCTCGCACGTCTTCGCGGTGGCTTCCTGTGCTACTACAGCTACTTTTACGACCTATTTCTGCTTCGTGGCTTTCTGTGTTGCCACCTTCTCGAGTTCTGCAAGATCTAGGGTGCACCATTTTGGAGGCCATGTCTCCAAGACAGTGAAAATGGCATCATTACTGGCTATAAAAGGTAGTTTTGTCCACTGCTTCATCAGGTCCTTTTGCACTTTGATAAAGATGTTGTGCATGTCTGCCTTAAATTCCGCAAAACTCTGCAGACTGTTGTACACTGTGGGCGACAAGTGCGGCTTCCGGATGATCCACATTCGGATGCTCATCTCCATGAACACCTAAAAGATCTTGCTAGCACGTATCCTTTTCGCATCCTTTGTGGCCCAGAGTGAAGCGTACTTCACGGCCTCTGGTAAATCTTTGTCAATTGTGGGGAATTGACTGTCCTCTGGCAATTCCCCCACTACGAGCACTATGGATAGAAACAGCCATGCATAGCGGAAGGTTTTACGCTGCTCCTGTGCTTCGCGAAAATTCTTCAAGAATTTCGTGCAAAGGAATTCAACCCAGTTAAATTGGACCCCCTCCACACACTTCTCAACTAGTGCGATTACCGGTGCCAGTACCTCACCTGCGCGACACTTTTACATAACTTTTCCTGCCAAGATTTAGGTTACTACACGTACCGCTTTGTCCTTGATGTTGGAGATGGCATAGCCCCACTTCTTCTTCTCCAGCTTGTACTTCGTCTTCATGGCCTCCGAAAGGGCCAAATCACTACCCTTCCCTTCTGATATGGTAACGGGGTCCTTTCCTTTGTATGGTAGCCGGGAAATGTGATGAATTAGGTATGTCGTGATGGGGATAGGCTCCTCCAGCCATAGATACCCATCATGCACCAGTAAGAGCAGCTGCCTGATGATGAAAATGGCTATTGGGGCGCGGCGGAAATGCGGCACCCATAGCAAGTTCAGTAGCTTGGCCTTTTCCACTCCACGCAGCCATTTCTGCGGCTCTAACATTGTCACCACCCCCGCGATGCTCTGCTACATGGGGTTCTCGGTCTCCAGGTGAGGGAACTTCTCGCTGTCAGCGAGGTCCTTCAAACTTCATGGTTGGCACGCGGCCCAGGTGTGGGCCTTCAAACACAAGGTTGTCTGGGAGGAGTGGAGTCTGGATTGAACTCTTGGTTTCATCCAGGTCCTTGGGCACTTTGGCCTTCTCTTTTCGTGGGGGGACATATGCAGGCAGTTTTGTCGCAGAGTGTGTAGGTTGAATATCCTCCTCCATGCCTTCATCTTCTTCCTCTAGGATGATAAGGGCCAACAAATATTCTTCTTCCTCATCTGTTTCTATCATGATAGCTTTCCTCTTCTCTTCCATTGATAGTTTGTTGCACAGCGGGTTCCTCGGGGACACGCATATGGGGTCCATTACTTGCTTATCCTTCTTGGGTCTTGGCATACCCGGTGATTTGGGGATCTTTACCACAACCCCGACGCCTTCTAGAACATCCTTAACAGTTGGGGTTTGCACGGCCTTGCTGACAGTTACCTCTTCTATTCCTAAACCATCCTTAGTTGTTGTCATCATACCTGGTTTGTAATCTGTCACTCACGAATTCAGGGGCTTAATTAACTCTCGACTCACAATGCTCAGGGCTCTATTCAATCGCTCAATTCTCAAACGACTAAGTGTTGTTTGTTGGGCATCCCTTTGTGTTTTATAACACCTTTTGAATTCGAATTCGACCGTTCCCCCTAATTTTGATCCATTAATGCTTTCTTGGCGGCAGATTTTCCCAAATCTTGCCCATAAATCGCATCTTAAATGTCCATCGCCCACTCCATTTGGCCTCAAGTCGATCATCCCATCGTGAACAGGGACTTCAAAGGACACTTTCTGGCCAATCCGCGTGGCAGCGTAGTCCCCCATGCGCGGTCGCAGACCTTGTGATTCTCTGCTTCTGCGCGCATTTCCAACATTGCGCAACTCCCTGGCAGGATAGTTTATAGTCCCGTGCTCCCTTCCAGCTACCTGGAGCACTAAGATTGTCCTTCTCCTGGCTAGTAAGGTGGTCGCACCACCCGTGTGGGGCTCCATCCTGTCCTCCATCATAGTTCTTGGAGAATCCCCACCCTTTATGGTTGCGCACTTCCTCATTTGCAACGTTCTACCCTGGTCCCTACGCTCAGCAATATGTGGTCCAAGCCAAGGCATCAGACTAACCAATTCACGGCAATAGTTCTAAAACTTGGCAGTATGATCATACACACCTTGCCTTACCATCCTAGTTTTTCTGGTAAGAAACTCTTCCTTTATCTCGTCTTCCAGCTTCTTGACCTCCGCGCCCATCAAAGCACTTTTCTCTCTTAACTATACCCTTTCTTTTTCAAGTTCACGAAGTCTAAGGTTTCCCTCTTGGATTTCTTCCTCAAGTCTCATGTGTTTTGTCTCTAGCGGCTATGTGATTCCTTCTTCCCCAGTTTCGCGAACCATCGTATCTACGGGTACTGCCATGCGCAGACCAGGCGTTGCATGCTCCATAGGGATTACAGCATTTGCTTCATACTTCACCATCGGAAGTGCCCGCACGGTCAGGGTTTTTCATATGGTCCTATAAGCCCATAGAACCATTGGTACGTGCAGGTCCTAGTTAGCGCGTCTCTCATGGTGGACCGTATTCAGTGCTTCATAAACTTTGTCAAAGGCTTCCACGCGGATAATCTTTTGTGCGCTTGGTCTTATCATACTTCGTCATTCGCTTCATCGTCTTGGCCACTCCTGCTTGTCGGTCCCATTTCCTATCACGAGGACAGTGTGCATTCGTGTAGGTTGCATACCATATGGCTGTACCCATCTAGAGAGGTGGGCGTACAGCGTATTTCATCTGTCATACCTGGCTTTCATCCACATCTTAGGCTTTCCAAATTGCATGAGCATCATCCTTCTACATTCCCGCCAATCCTCAAAATTCTGCTGGTGCGTACCCCACCACTTTGCAGACATAGCGCGCAGTACCCATTTCATAGCGTCAAAATGTTGTCGTTCTAGCACTTCTCTCTCAAACTTGTTCAAGAAATCATCCACTACTGTCAACCCATTATACATAAGCAGATCTCTTACCTCTGTTGTCACACAGCGCAGCGACCTTATCATCATGTTGCAGTTGAGTGTGTTTACCTCGTGTAACCAGTTCTGTCATCGTTTTATTTCCTCATTTGAATCTGAGGTGCAGGAGCTTTGGCGCTCCCACGAAATCCTGCCATCCGTTGTAGGATTCACCCAATCCTGTTCCCGAGCGGTTATCTTGTAGATACAGTCTAGATTGTCATCGTGCACTAGCTCTGTGTAGCACAATCCTTCCGCAGGGTCTAAAGATACCACTACGCGTAGTGACTTTTTCTCAAAAATCATCTTGCACTTCTTTAGATTTATTACTCCATTCATGTCAATGGCCCAATCTATTCCTAGTATCGTGGGATAGGGATTGTTGTCATCAACAACATCTATGACTTCGAAATCTGAAAGCGTGCTCGCACCTTTGATATCTACTATTATTCCCTGCAATATTCCCATCGATAGGATCTTTTGTTGGTTCGCCATTCGCAATTGAATAGGATACCATTGAAACGCAGGCTTGCCCATGCGCTCCCATGTCTGCTTTGGTAGGACATTCGCGTTTGATCCTAGATCCAAAATCACTTGATCCATTTCATATTCTCCAATTTTTCACAATCAATCTCATCTCCCTTCCTGTTCTCATTGTGTGTTTCCCAAACTTCCAGACTACACGTGGTTCCGCTAATATAGCACATCTAGTGATGAGTTCTTGCAGCCCTTTCACCGCTTTGTTGTTGCACAGCGGCTTCATGCATGTCTCCATAAAGGTAGTGAGCATTGATGGGTCCATCTTCGGTTCTAGTTTGTCTTTACTACCTAAAGTGGAGGCCTCCATGAAGCCTTAGCTTCCATGAGTGTCTCCTTCGCACACTCCAAATCAAACTTTGGTTCCTTTGTCAGAGCCTTGCAAACCCAGGCACTCTCTTTAGGCTACTTTCCCTTGTCATCTCCTGTCGTGATACCGCTTCGAAGCACGATGTTTACATTTGGGTCCTCCTCGCACGACTCAGACCTCATCATTTACAGGTTCTGAGTTGGGGGAGGCTGGAGTGTTCCTTTATCGCGCAACCTGGCTATCAGTGTGGGGCAGTCCTCCATCTCATGATTAAACTGTGTACAATATAAACATGATGCTCTCGTTGGATTTGTACAATCATGAGCGTAATGCCCTGGCCCTCCGCAATTGTAACAAATCAGTTATCCGCGACCCCTTCCTGGTCCTTTTTCGCCTCGACCTTGTCCGCACCCCTGAAATCCAATGAGCGCCATCCCTGCATTTTGATCAATGGCTTGTGTTTCAGTGTGAACTCTGTAGTAAGAGTCCTATCCATCATCAATTCATAACTTCTACATGTGCACTCATCGTGGCCTCCTGACCTGCAGAAATTATAGAACAACTGTTGGGACGTCTGTGTATACTTTTGTAATAGGTGGCAGTTATCTGTAGCATGCTTCCCTCCTATCTAAAAAATCGGGCACCATAATGTAGGCACTACGCTCGGTCCTGCTTGTGCCTCTGGTCTCAATGGCATCGGCCCTCCTCCCACCAGGTAGTTCGTGAATATTGGACAATGGTCCTTGTCATGTCCTTGGCCTTTGCACTTTATGCACCATACCTCCTCGCGTGCTTTTGGGCAGGTTGTCCAGTCTTGTTTCAAGCTCTGCATCTCCAAACACAAGTTCTTCAACTACATTTGGATCTGTTGGACTCCCAAGTTAGGATCTTGTATTGGGGTCTCATGCAATCTCATTGCAATCTCCAATGCTTCGAGCTAAGTGGATAGCTTTTGATGTGACAACGCGGTCCTTAGATGCGGCTTTAATGATGTTACGAACCATGTGCGGTGCTGCCCATCTATTAAGGTATTATTGGCTTCACGAATCATACCCTTCAGTCTCTGATCCAGCTCGTAGGGGGTCTCGCCTGGAAGCATCGCAATTTCCTTAAACCCGATAATTGACTATCTTCGATTTTGGCCTGCTAAATTCCTTGTTTAGTGCAGCTTGGATATCCACAATTCCTGCGTTTAGATTGTCGTTGGAATGCTTAATGTACCATGTCAATGCGCGATCCTACAAGGTGTTGACCAATGTTGCTTTCTTTATGTTGTCCTCTGCAACCCTTTGCGCTTCCATACAGCCTTTACCACGAACCAAAATTGGTCTGGATCTTCATTCCCTACCCCTTTGAACACCAGTAACTTTATTGCGCTCGCCATATGATGATGGCGGAGGTGGTGTAGGCAGAGATGGGGGTGAAGATGGTGAAACTAATGGTGGTGTAGGTGGGGGTGGTATGCACAGAATTCACTGCCTTATCAGACTGATTGCGCTTCTTGGTGAAACTTTCACGAGCTCTTCCTCGCTTTCTCATCGAGGTGAAATCAAGGGGCTCGTTTCTATCTCTGCGTTACCTTAGTTCCTATAGATCCTCCCACTTCGCGTAGCCCAAAACATCAATTTATTCACATAACCCTCTTTTCACACAGTAGTATCTTAATCCAAGTGTTAAAATATTTAACGTACTTACCTCGCGGTCCTTCGAGGAAGCGTCGTTCTACCTCGTTGTAGTTGACTGAAGTGTCTACCGCGAACTCAATGATAAACCCCTCCTATAATTCAATTGAGCCAATGGTCCACAGTGCGTGCGATCTTATTTTTTGATGCTTCTAGTCTGTGCACCAACTCTGGAGTCCACAAAATAGGTTTGTCGAGCCTACACCTTCCTTAACCATCTACTAACTTTGCGATCCACTTGTATAACTTAGAGGGGAAGGACGCAAAGAAAATTTCATGGATTTCCATATATAAGTAGCACTCTAACCACTCTTTCTTCGATACTCGTAGATTCCTGTTTTCCTGTGCCACGAACTCATGAATTTTTCCGTCCAACCACTCTTCAATTTCTTTCTTTGTCGGATTCCAGTGACACGACATCATACATCTCTTATGCAGATCCTAATCCCAGCAACGAAACCATTTGTTGGCTTGTCGGGGCCTGACCCAGGTTCAGAGGTGATTTATCCAAACAAATCCTGGTACTACTGGCCCTTTCGGCAAGAGTCTGTGGAGCGCAGACTGAGGTCTCACCTGAAGTAGTATGGGAGGGTGTTAGAACCAAGTTTCCGCACCCTAGAGAGGTCTGATGGGTTCAAGTGGTCCGCCGTTCGAACCTACGCGCACTTTCCCATACCTCACAGCCTGAGATGCTGCCTTTGCGCAGCCTTACTCGAGGGCCGGACGTTGTTATTACCCAAGTCCTTATTGATATTCCAATGTTAGTTTATTATCTTAGTCTACTTGCATGCTTTAATTTATACTTAACAATATAAATCATTCATACAGGTGTGCGCAATAAATAAACAGTATATCTGCAATTTATATCAACATGCAATAACCCAAGAACAGATACACATAATTAAGACAAACTTCTCTTTATTATTTTCTTCCTCGGTTAGAGACACGACTCTGCCCTGTGCACTCAATTGTAGGGGTCCATGCACTTAGCTATGGACAACTAGGCCTCTGCACTCAGTTGTAGAGCCTTCTCCTACCCTACGACCCAAGACACCCTTAGACACTTAGACTCTTAATCTTCTATTCTACTTCGATCTCCTTCCTTTTCTTTTACTCTTAGAGCCTCGCTCTATTTATAGAATCCCATGGTTCGTGGACCATGGGTAGGCCAACATTACATTACAAAACTAGGGTGGACAACCTTGTGACTCTATCATACATGTCATGCTCCGCGCCCGCAATTCATGGAGTCTTTACAACAATATCGGGTCACAACTTGGGCTTTGAGCCCCAAAACATGCCTTGGGGGGATTCCATGCCCAACACCTAGAGGAGGATGGCATGTGATGTTAGGGTCCCAATGCATTTTTTTCCACCGCCATTCCTGAAATCAACTAGAATTGACTAGCCATCTCTGGTATTTCCCATAGAATTTTCCAATCCCTCAACCACGATGGTGTCGATAGGTTATGCTTTGTCATTTTGCAAAATGGGATGTTGTTTTTCTAGGATGTTCCATTGGTGGACAAGGTCTATGGGAGCTTGTTTTTTGCAGTCATTTGCCTTGTCTCTATGTTATTGTTTATGTGAAGGGATATAGTAGGTGTTATATTCAATTTTGTCACATCTGGTCAATATGCCTTCAAACAGGGCCAATTCACATATTGTCGTCATCCCTACACAATTCCCTAAGCATGACTCTATTGAATCCCTGAGTTTCTTCTCTTGACTTTTAGGTTTGCAAGCTTTTAAGGCCCAACGCACCTTGGCCCTTTAGGGACCAACATTGACCACCAAGTTGACTCTCTTTGCACCTACGCTAGTCACCAGCAGGTTTTCCTTGTTGGGGTTGTGTTGATTCTATAAATTTAAGAAAAATAAAAAGAATCCTGAAGATTCCTCTTCCATAAGCATCATGAGGTTGTTTCAACCATTTACCTTGGATAAGAGCCTCGAATCCTATCTTATCCTGCCTTCACGTTTTTACCTCTTATCCCTTGAGATCATCTTCCCATCTCAAGTGGATCTCAATCCTAGATTGGTAAATGGATACGAATTCATGAATTACCTCCCTCATCTATATATTTACAACCATCCATGGCCAAGGGGTTGGATTTTGGAGATTGATTCTACCATCGTTTTGTTTCTTTAAGACTCATTATTCCATGCATTAGGGTGACATAGAGGCATACTTTGTGTCAAGAAAAGGACAAGTCAATTTGGAGAGCTCTTCTACAGGGTCAACTCCTACTTTTGGTTGTAGCTCTCTCCATTTCTATTAATACAAAGAGTAGATTGTTTTCCTATATGTGATGTTATGATTTCATGTATTTCAATACCATGTTGATCTATTGAATGAAGTGATTGGATTATGCTACATAGTTGTCATAGATCTTTGGTTTGTCTTGTTTGATTGTGCAGGTTCTAATTATAGCAATCAGAGTTACGATTGGAGTGTACAAGCCGAGGAAGGAGCGAAGCTTATGATGGATTCTAGGTATGCCTCATCCCATCATTCAACTACTTTAAGGAAGACATTGTTCCCTGATCCAGGTGGATATTGGTGGCCACCCGCTAATTCCACATGGATCCCCTCTAGTTCTTCTTTCAGTTCTTTCAGTTTCCTTAATTATAGCACATTTTACTATTTTTAGCAGTTTTTTGGGTCCTAAACTTCCGGAGCCGTTTTGAGGCCCTAAACGACGTTTTTTGGGAAATCTACCGCCAGCGAGTTTTCTACCTAAAAATCATCTTTTCCGTCGTAGTCCTCGGAGAGATCTTTCCAACGGGCTATCATGCGCGTCAAATGGATATAAGACGACCAATTCACGACCCCGGGAAGTTGATGTACCAACTTACCCAAAAACGGGGCCCACAATTTGGCGTTTCATCTTCCAGGGTTAGGTATTGGAATGTGAAGGTTTTTCCATTGTTTCTCAACAATAAATAGGCCTTCGAGCCTCATTGTAACACAGTTCAGAGGATGTAGCCACACATCTCTTCTCAGAGATTAGCTACCATCGCCCTAGCTGGTTTATTTCTATTTTCCGGTTGTAAGCATATTTCAGTATTTTCCATTAATGAAATGAAGTATTATTTCCGCTGCATCTTTGTGTATATGGTTATCTCTGTATTTTATTGCGTTCC